>BLKR01008762.1:0-13127 GCA_011170035.1 Teleogryllus occipitalis
GACATGGAATAGGAAGGAAATACCTCACGCTGGCCCTGACCAGTTTGTTAGGGTACTGTTCCGACATTCGCCTGGTGTTCAGACAAACCACAGAAAACTACCGACCACAGCAGCCGGAAGACAGAATTCTCCCCAGACAATTGTCAATTTCTGTATCTAGTGTCGAAAATGGGCCCCCGTCAGGACTCTAACCCTAAAATCTCCAGGTCAGAATCACTCAAGAGACAACAGTTGCTACTCTCAGTTAACTCGGTCGGTGAAAACAGCAAGGAACTCCTATCGATTTTCCCGAGCGACTCTCGTCAGGGAACGTCCATCGCGAACCTCCGCCCGACGCCAACTGCAGCGTGCACACGCGCGCTCACGCATTCACACGCACGTGCACTCACGCACTGGCGCGCGCGCGTGCGTGTGCGGGGGGCGGGCCGGCCGGCCACGCGTCTCGGGGAGGGGCAAGAGCCAGCCAGCCGCCGCGTGAACGCGTACGCGTGCACTTTGCATATTAGGAAATGCAAAGACCGCCGCCATCGCCATTAACACCGCTATCCCTAACCACCACCACAGTCATTGTCACTGTAACCGTCTCCGCCTCCACGATCACCACACTGGCTGGTGTCGCTCAAGGTATCAACTGATGTCACTCCTGGTGTCGCTCAGGGTATCAACTGATGTCACTGCTGGTGTCGCTCAAGGTATCAACTGATGTCACTGCTGGTGTCGCTCAGGGTATCAACTGATGTCACTCCTGGTGTCGCTCAGGGTATCAACTGATGGCACTGCTGGTGTCGCTCAGGGTATCAACTGATGTCACTGCTGGTGTCGCTCAGGGTATCAACTGATGTCATTCCAGTGCCTCTGACCGGGAGGTCCTACGGTTTCATTCCCGACTGTGACGGGGGGAATTTTCGACACGACTACTTCGGTAGATGGAATTCAGCCGCTGTTTCGAAGAGAATTCTAGCGGCTCGTTTCTCTTATTGGTAGTTTTTTGTGGTTTCATCGATCAATTCCGTGCAAACGCCGGAGCAATACTCTAAAAAATGGGCTACGGACCGCGCGTAATCCTCTTCTTGTGTTATTCTCCCCTCTTACTTGCCTACACACTTAACGAACTACACAACTCCACATGCCGGGAGAATGGTTGGGAGTTTAGAACTTGTCCCGGCTGGGTGGTGCCTTGCTGGTGGGAGATACCTGACTGGGGAAAACCCCGCTAGCCGACAGTAGCTCGGCGCAGGACCTCACCATCTACCGAGGGAAGATCACTGCCACCTCCGCGATAAAAACATGCACTACATTTATGGGACCTATAACATTAGTTGACGCGCCAGGAATCACTAATCAATCAATTATTCAATGAATCTGTATTCACCACCCCTGCTACTCCGGCCTTCGATATCATCACCTCCACTCCCACCGCCACCGCTTTGCAAAAACACAGCTATCGACGCGTCACCACCCCAGCACCAGCGCTTCCATACCACCACCCACACCAACGACGCTGTTGAATCCGCCACCCTGCTACCATCGTCACCTCCGCTGCAACAACCGCCAGCACCATCGCCACCCCTACGCTACTCAAATGTTTCGTTGCTATTCCAACCGCCATCACCGACGCAGTCACCATCAACATTGCCATCTCACCACCACCACCACCACCGTTTCAACAACCATCACCACCACCACCACTACTTCTAACATAATCACCCTCAGCACCACCATTATCGTCGCCGCCACCACCAAACTATCACCAGCACCACTTTCAACCCAAACCCCACCATCCCTTCTCCCTGCTCCGCCACCGCCACCCCTGCCGCCGTGGTCGTCCGCTCGAGCTCTCGAAATTAATGAGGGCCATGCAGGGGGCGCGTGTGAAGGGCCGGGGGAGCTGGGGTGTGAAGCCAGGAATACGCGACGTGACGCTTCGAGTAATGAGCGGATTGAAGCGAGTGCGAAGAGAGCGAATGAAGCAAGTTCGTGCAACGAATGCGGGAAACGCTATCTCGAAACATTCCATTTACATTTCTTCCGAGTTAAGCGCCTTAAGAGTTTTATTGCAAGACTCTACTATTAAATGCTTTGCTTTATTAAATGTATAATTATAATCGAAGTAGTATTGTATTGAAGTGTGGTGACGTGTTGTGCGGTGTAGTGCAGAATGGAAGTAGAAAGAGAAGTGAATTGCAAATGTTGTGAAGTGAAGTGAAAGTGAAAAGTAATTAAAAAGTTGTGTAGTCTTGTATTTAATAGTTTAAAATAACTGTGCTGGTCAGCCATAAAATGTAGTTAATGCTATTATTGTTAGCATATTATTATTATTATTATTATTATTATTATTATTATTATTATTATTATTATTATTATTATTATTATTATTATGTCTTTAAATAATTTAAAGTTACATTGTCAAGTAATTTAAAGTTAATATTCCTAATTGTAATATGTAAGTTGTAGTGTTCTTCAACCAGATTGTATATACCTACATGCAGAAATATCTATCTATCATTCACACTTCCCAAGATTTGTTTGTTTTCGGCGCATTGTCGAGTCATTGTCTTCCTTTTCCATTATACTGTTTTCAAGATTTGTTCTTTGTAGACATTTTATGCTGAGTTATGTTTTCTTCCATGGCTCCCATTCACTACGCCCCCCTCATTATGTTGCTCTTTTCACTTCGTCATTCAGCACAAGTATATCTGAGAATTTATAACATGACGGAAATGCTTTTCAATTATTAAATATTTGTGTAAAGTGACCACTTTAATGTCTATTCTTTGTTTTACTAGAGCACTGCTGTCGTCTTAGATCATCTGGGTCCTAGTTTCAAGACGACGAACGGGTCAACATAATAATGGAATTGTTAACATCGGGTAGTGTTTCCTTTGTGCAACTAAACGATTTGCTTCCCAGTGTTATTTATTTCCTCTACTTCATTAGCATTGAGTTCTTGCGTTGCTCACGAGGATTACTGTAACCTACATCTAACTTCAATATAGTTTATACGAGACGTGGCCGTTGTCATGCATATAACTCCACGCAGTGGTCGCAACAAAACGCGTGTATGGTCCGGAATTTACTGAATACAATACGAAAGCTGAGATGACGGCTCGGGGATTAAGTATCAAGGATCAGAGCATTGGGCCGCCGCTTGTAACACTAATGAAATAACACAACGGCATTCTCGTTTCATTGAAGCGCCTATCTGTTAAAATCGTTAATGAAGAAAGAGGCTTTCTCCTTGTCCCTTCCTTAATGAAATGTTCATTATTACATCCCATCATAGTTAATAAATCTTTCTGTCGCCTGCACACGACGTCGCAGCTCCGTAAAGCTTCCACCGCTACGCGAGAAATTTCACTTCTCACGTAACTTTCATGTTTGTGAAGACAATTGAATCAGTGATTTTAAAAGGGAAGTAAGTCTTCTTTTTTTGTAAAAAAGAGTTCATATATACATTATCTTTGTTCTTCTTTAAGCTATAGATAAGTGTAAAAATGGAATTTGTCCAGCTTAAAGTATGTGTTCTATTGTCAACTAAAAATTCTAATGTCTGAAAAAAATAGGAAGTCCAGGATTAGATTCTGATCCTCACACAGAAGAACTAGTATTATCAACTAGGGAACGCCTAAATGCTTCATGACAACAGTAATAGATGACCAAAACAGAATACTGATGTGTCCAATGGAAAACTTTAAAGGTGTTCCTTTATCATCTACAATTGGCAGAGAGCTCCTACAGAGAAATCTCACAACATTCATGCAGGTACAACACAATATACACAATGTGTGAAGTTTCTTCACCAAGGCTTTTAACGCAAGAATTCAGGACAATTCCAACAAAATGTTTAGCTATGTATTTTCAAAAGATCTTTCTTTTGTTTTAAAATTGTCTTTGTAGAACGTGCGTAAACTTCTAAAATACGTTTTTCTCAACGTAATAAAAGTAGCAATTCTTTATTCTCTTCTCCAGAATGGATAGCATCAAGTATCCTCTCATGCTCAAAATGCTCGTACATTTAAAAGAAATATTGGAAATGTGATTCGAATACACTAGCCTGGAAATGAGTTTTTCTCAGTTCAGTATATTGAAACAGTTTCGGTAGTAAAATGTGTTCGGCAAATAATTCTTAATTCTGTGACAAAAATATATACATAAGAACTAATACTGTTACAAAACAAGTAGAACTCTACAACATTATGTGAATATTTAGAAAAATAACTCTGAAAGAAGTCAAATATTCACTGAGATCTCGGCCAAATGTTTACTAAGGTAATGTAAAAATAAGTATCTCGTTTTTGTATCCTAATGCTGCTAACGTTTACATTTATTCGCCAGAGTACACGCATTTTCATGAAGGCAAAGGAAGTAGTATGTATGCTGCAGCGAAACTACCCAGTAAACTACAAAACTGTGAGATAAATGGAAAAAAGATTAACTAGTTCCACATTATACTCGATGAGGTGCATTAATGCAAATGTCTAAATCATTAAACATTACATTTATATCGATTTTTTCTACACAATTTAATCAAATATTAATTTCGTTAAATTAATGTGATCAAATAAACTACAACTCTGCTACTACAATGCCATCTTTAGACTCAGCTACGTAATATTGTGCATGAAAGTGCGCACACTCTGATAAGACATCATCTTTGCCACCGTCGGCTTTTCGGATGTTTGCTTAATCCGCCCCGGAGGGCCGGCGTGTTTGCTAGTTAGTACTCTTCCTAAGCATAAGGTTCGTCCCAGCACATCGCTCAACCTGTCTTCCCTGACACACTTTCACATTAATCTTCGCAGAAGTCCACGAGCAAGCTCAATGAACATGGTGTATCCAGTAGAATATTAATTACCGAGAACTGAACAGGACGGAGAAGAACGAGGAAATGTAGACGCGCATTCATTAAATCCGCTATAAGCTTTCCAAATAGTTTTTTTGAGCGGCTTAAGCTGAGAAGTATTGCGGCACAGCAAGCAGTGATTAAATTCTTTTACTCTTTGGCGAGTGCACATTTGAGAGTGCGAATTAACTCTCAGTTTTTATCGCTTATTCCCCTCGTCCTGATTTCGAGAACTCTCGGTCCAAACATGGAAAATCGACCTCGATTCCAACGCACGTACCATTATGTTGCTTATAACCACTCTTTTATGCTGGAGATACTCAATGATTTCCCCTCAACCCCATACTTTACACTTTCGCAGAATAGTTCAAACAAAGCTTTAACATTTTGACGACCTCATTTCAAAACTCAGTTTACGCTTTCCATGGCAATTACAGACGGGAGATTACGATTTTTAGAACACAGATTTTATGAAGTTTTGAAATCAAAGAGAACGTTTAGAACTGCACCAAAATTTGATGGAACATCTGCTACTCCATGCTGAAAGAGAATGAATCAAATGTAGGTTTCAGAAATAATTTCTGGAGCCGTCAGCTTGTGTATGAATTAATGACTAGTTGATACAGGGCGACTTTATTACACCACCATTGCAAATCATACATCACGCACATCTGATTTATAACTCTTTTCAATAAAAATACTCTTCAATTAAGTAATGTTTCATCAGCTTTATATATATATATATATATATATATATATATATATATATATATATTGTAAGTGGTCGTAATATACGAGAAGATCATGGATATTTCAATCGTTACTCCTCTAAGAAGAGGGAATTGCAGCGCGTATTTCTCATTACAATTACCTAATGAAAGAACGCCATCGAATTGCATGGAGAAAATGAGCTATCTCCATTCATAAACTTTTGTCATGACACTCTTAACTTCTTCGAGTTAATCGTTTGAGGACAACAAGCAATGCGACCACAAATCGCTACAAATTTTCAGCTGTCAATCACATTTATTTCTTGTGCTGCTCGTTAATGTTCCCAATAAAAACTCATTAGCATTGATAACTCAACAATAACAACAACAAAATAATTTTCAAGGTGTAAATCAGATCACATAAATCAAGCCAAAATTTAACACAGATCAAAATATACATGCATTATTATACTTACTCGAACATAATAAATTATCGAATTCTGAGAAGAAACATTTATTTTCCTTAGACGAAAAAACCTCCCCACATTATACTTCGATTGAAACATAGCTATATTTCAAGGTCACGACCTGGAAGAAGAGGGGTACAGTGTCATCCAATCGGGAGCTTCATAAGAACATAAATGTTTGGTATTGGAGCTTCCGATTGGTTAACAATGCCCCCCTCTCCTTCCAGCTCCGGACTTTGAAGTGCAACTATGTTTAAATCTGAACATATCCCTAGCCAGAACCGACATGGGCAGACCGGGCGATCGCCTGGGGCCCTGCAAGTAAATGGGTCTAGTGAGAGGATACTAATGAGAAAAAAAAGTAACAAATTAAAAAAGAAATTAGAACTCGAGAAAATCGTTATTGTGTAATTTTATACGTCGAATTTATAATAAGTCCTGATATTTCATACATTTATAATTAATTTTTTACCTTCAATGGACAATTACAGTCATTACTAAGGCAGCTCGGATGTTTAGGAAATGCCTATTTTTTTCTAAGAGAACTTATTTAAAGCCTGATGAGATATGTCCACGAATCATGACAAATGATGACATATGACGAAGTTTTATAATGCTTATTTTTGCTTATTGTAGCATAAATGCCTATTTTTGGCATAAATACCTTTTTTAGGACTTTTTTGCCTATTATTTATAATATTTATATACAATTCTAAGATATCGGATAATCGGCGATGGTCCAACGTGACCATTCATTACGAAACCTTCAATTCACGTCTTGAAATTTACAATTATGAGAGAATTCCTGAAAGTATACCAACTAATTTTTCTCAATTTCCCTATCCCATAAATACCAGTCATGATCTGACAACACGGACGATTGACTATACACCGAGGGAACCGAAATTTTAAGAGGAAATAAATATAAATTCCCACAAGGTTTCAGTGTTGCTAGTGTTGGACTGCTAAAATATATGCCAGTCACATCGTTCAGATATCCTTCTCCGCATTCAAACTGATTTTGTCTCCCAGTTGTCGCAAATCTGAAATTATGATCCTCGAAAAATTACTAGTAATATGTAAATATTACTGGTTAATGGAAACTATTAAGAATAAAATGTAGAAGAGTTGTAAATATGTAAATCTAGTTTTACATTAAAATATACGAATTGGTTTTGTGCATTTAAGTTTACAAAATAATATAGACAAAAATTACAATTTTTGCATTTTATTGTGTATGTAACTTATGACAGTGCCTTTTTTCTCCTTATTATTGACTTTTTCAGTGCCTTTTTAGGCGCCTAAAAGACGATTTTTTTTAGTGCCTAAACATCCGATGTCTAGTCATTACTTATAACGTAGGATTCTATTAAATGAACCAAATGACGCTAAAATTAAGCTAGGTTGTACTGAAATTCATATTTATTATTTCGTGTATTTAATAAGTCATTTTATTAAACACTAAACATAACTTTTTTTTTTTTTTGAGTTTCTAGCTCATCGAGGAAATTGTATTATTTGATCACTAAATACTTTTACTTAAAATTATTTAATATTCATTTCCAAAACCTTTTCTTTTTTAGCTTAAACGTAATTTTTGTTCTTGAAGTAAAATAACTCGTTTAATTTCACGATACAACTTAATTTGTTTCGACGGGAAGTGGGGGGGGGGGCTACATTTCAGTATTGCCCCGGGCCCAAAATTGTCTAGCTCCAGCACAGTTTCTAGTGAACTACTCTTTCTGGTTTGTCGAATTTATACTACCTGCCGATGGGGCCACGCTAAGCCCCAGCTTAACATCATCGGCCTGCGCCCAATAAAACGTTTATTGCATTTTCACGGTTTTGGGCTTCGTGGTGACGCAACGTTAAATGGGGCGGATGAGCCTACGACACACCACGGCAAAATAAAACGGAATGAATAACTGGGGCGAATTTCACTCTCAGATCTACTACGAGTTAGGCGATCTTAATTTTAGATGATGAAATATTTATAAAAAATGTATTAGGTCGCCTTAGAAACAATTAGGTCATTGGCGACCACAGTTACAAAAATACAGTACTTACTAATATAATAATAAATTATAAATAAAATTGTTTATTTATTAGGGTTTAGGGGCCCTTCAACCTAAAAAAATTATATGAACCGATCCTACTCAGAAGTAGGAGACATTTGCCCTCAAGGGATGTTCTTGGACAAGAAAATAAAAATAAATAACAAATATGGTCATTGAGCTCCTAGACAGATATTATCAGTTCATGATAACGACAATGACATAAATGTGAGGAACCGATGCATATGGTGACAAATGGGCGGGAAAAAATAAACAAATTTTAAAAAAGCAATAGAAAAGTGGCCGACCTTGATGGCCGAGGTGGCTAAGAGCGAGTACCGACTCAGCGCTTCGGTCCGAAGGGTCGCGGGTTCGAGTCCCGCCTTGGGCATGGCTGTTTGTCCCTTGACTTCGTGTGTGTGTTGTCGCGGAGGGCCTCGCGTTCTGCTGACCCCAGATCAGAGGAGCCCGCAAGTGTTTATCTAGTGTATGGTCAAAAGTGCGTCCCTTCGGGACGTAAAGGGCAACCGGCTGTCGGCTGGATAAAAGCCCTAGGAAAAAAAAATAGAAAAGTGGCCGAAAGCTCGCTTCGTCTGTCACAAATTTCACATGGATTGACCGACACCAAACTCGGGCTCCGCCTGTAGACGGAATATGCGCTAGCCAATATGCTGAAAGCCCCCCCCCCTCCAACCTATTCGATTTTTTCTTTGTTTTATTCTTGTCGCTACTGGAAAATTTAAAGGATGGTCCGACATACAGGTTCCAGTCATAACACTGGAGTGTGTCTAGGCGATGATACCCATCTCCTAGAGAGGTGAGACAGGATGGGGAAGGGAGAATCGCGCGTCATTCGTAGCCTGCTCTTTAAGGTACTACTCCAGCATTCGGTTGGATATGATCGGACGAAACCATGAAAACAACCGATCAGAGCAGCCAACCTCTAGAATTTTCATCTTCCCAGTGAGTGAGAATTGATCCTGGGAGCGTCCACTACTAAGGTCATTAGTCCCATAAGGATAGTGCATGTTATATCGGGGAGGTGGCAGTGTTTCTCCTCGTTGGAATGTAAGAACATGCACCGTACTGCACGTCCGTTTGCGAATTGTTTGTCCTCTAGGTATCTCCACTAGTGAGGCACCGCTCCAGTCGGGACAATCTAAGCGCACAAGTCTTCCGACATGGTCATCATCCCACCTAGCTACATAGTTAGTGTCGAAATTTCTCCTCTAGGTCCAAACTGTTCCACGGTTCGGCCTGACAACTACCCACGCTTACTCACCCGGCGTGAAACACAACACATCCACGTAATTCTCCAGCACTTCCCGACCACCCACTAAAGAATCCGTCCTGTTTTTGACAGCCATAAAATACCGCCGTCTTCCATTTCGCGGACGCTGGGTATCCGATTTCCTTAATACACACCGCCCCACTTTTCGGGAACGATTAATGCGCGTGACTTCAAAGCAACATCCGCCGCGGTTTTGGGTATTTTATTTTCGGAATAAAGAAATTAAAAATGCGGCCCGGCCCCCTCCTTATCCTCGATTGCAGGTCGCGGCGTAATAAGAGCCCGGCTAATCGGCAATCTTCTGAACCGCGGCCCCAGACACCGCCTCCGCCACGCCTTCGCTGGGTCTGTGTCTCATTACTGCGACAGGAATAGGGACGCGTATTGCAGTTCCCTCTGGAGCACGGCTTCACAAGACTTCCGCTCGTCTTGTATACTGCGATTTATTTAACGGGGCGCCTCAAGGCCGTGAACTGGACGAAGGGGGGCACACTGTCATCGAATCGGGAGCTTCGTTACGACTTAAAGTTTTGGTTTGGAGCTACCTATTGGGTGACAATGAGCACCTCTCCTTCCAGCTCGTGACCTTGGGGCGCCACGTTAAATAAATCGCAGTATAGTATGGTTTACGAGCTCCTTATCAGATATGAGTTCAGCTTCTTACGCTGTTGCCTACGAAGTCGTATCTTTTTTGGGAAGTTCTTCTGCCTTTTGGAGGATATACACGGTTGATGGTACGGGTTGACAGAAATGCTCGAAGTTGTGTTTCAGCATGAAGTTCATATGCATTTTTAAGACCATGATTTAAAAATTGCGGAATGTTGGCACGGGTTCAACTAGTATCTATTAATTTCCCACAAAATTGTGAAGGGACAGGTCTTCCTTCGCATCAATCCTACGGGATTCTACAATTCCCAGCCGGGCAAAGCTCTAAGCTCCCCTGATATGTGTAGCAGTGTAGTGCATGTAAATGTGTGTGTTGTGTGTGTGTGTGAGTGTGAGTGTGAGTGTGTACGTAAGAGCACAAGACAAGGAAGAATGAGGAAAGATCAAGTGCGGTTCTTGGCACGTTTGTTATGGTACAGCTCCGACATTCTCCTGGTGTTTATCGGAGAAATCATGGAAAGTACCCAATCAGAGCAACCGGCAGCTAGAATTCTCCTCCAGTCATCAGCTGACTGTTTGACCTAGTTATCTAGCAAGTATCGAAAATCCTGCCACCGTCGCGAGTTGAACCTCGATCAGAGGCACTGCAGTGACATCAGTTGATGGCCCTGAGTCACCTCTCCCGGTGAAACTATTGAAGTCAATAGCAGAACACCCCCAAGAAGGGTCGATAGTGAATCACTCTCCCAAAAGTTTTCTCAATTCCTTCGATTCGCAGCATTTGCACACAAGTTCTTTTTGTTCGTTGGGGGGTGGAATACAAACTCGCCCGGCCCCAGGAAGTAAGTACCTTTCCCCACATTACGTTTCGCGCTGGCGAAGTCCAGTAGTTCTGACAAAGCGGCCGCGCCGAGTAGTTCCCGAAGCGGGTCCACCGCTCCAGAGGGTAACCGGATACGCGCGCAGGAGAGGGCCGTGGAGGGGGCGTCGCGCTCGTTTCACGCAGCGGCAATTAAAAGAGCATTAACGCGCCGCGCGGCGTCGGGTTACCGCAGGGCAGGGGCGGGGGGAGGGGGTGGGTGCCCCCGGGGACACGAAGCGGTGGAAATGCGCAGAGCGGGCGGAAGGCGGCGCGGCGGGCGCCCGCTGGACGGTGGGAGAGCGTTGGAGAAGGCGTTGGTAAAGATGTTGGCTGCAGGCGACGGCGTTGGTTGGATGGCCGCAGGCTTTAGGCAGAGAGTACTGGGCGATAGGCGTTGGGTGATGGGCATTGGGTGATGGGCATTGGGTGATGGGCATTGGGTGAAAGGCATTGGGTGAAAGGCATTGGGTGATGGACATTGGGTGATGGGCGTTGGGTGATGGGCATTGGGTGATGGGCATTGGGTGATGGGCATTGGGTGATGGGCATTGGGCAATGGGCATTGGGCGATGGGCATTGGATGATGGGCATTGGGTGATGGCATTGGGTGATGGGCACTGGGTGATGGGCACTGGGCGAAGGTCATTGGGTGAAGGGCATTGAGCGGGGGGCATCGAGCGTTGGGCATTGAGCTATGGACATTGGGTGATGGGCATTCGGTGATGAGCATTGTTCGAAGGGCATTGGGCGAAGGGCTTTGGGCGATGGGCATTGGGCGATGGGCATTGGAATTGGACGAAGACATTGGGCAATGGGCATTGTGCGAAACAATATTGACACATGGGCATTGAACACTGTCATTAGCACCGGGTATTAGTGAATCAACGCATGTGGAATGAAAAACGGCCGAAAGACACTGGCTCTAGAGCGACAGCGATTCATGGTAAAGGAACGCGGTGAGCAATGGCTCTTGCGATGTTGAGAGTAAGTCGTCAGTGTTGGGTAGTGGGACCTTGAACAGGGTTTACGTGCGACAGACAATGAGTGACAGGCAGTAAACTACGGAAATGGGTAATGAACGGGTGCGATGTGCAAGGAATCTTGGTTGGGTACACAATCACCAATGGGCGAAGGAAAACGAACGATAGGCGTTGGGAGATGTGTGGCGAGCGTCGATCGGAGAGCATTGAGGATCCAATCGAGAACGAGGGGTCGATTCATTGATTACTTTGAGTTTGAAAGCGATCATTATTCTCGTAACCGTAAGCGTAGTTATATCCCGGGAGGTGACAGTGATCCTTCCCCCCACTAAACACAAGATTCGTCGCAGACCACCATCAGGCATGCGAGATTTCCCCCTCCAGCTGGGACAAAATCTAAACGCCTAACTGGTCTCCCGACATGTTTTGAAGAGTGTGTGTGTGTATTTAAGGGGAGAGCAGGGGACTAGAAAGAGGAAAGAAAGATTACCCTTAATTCGCGGCTCGACTGTTAGGGTTCTGCTCTGGCATTCGCCTGGTATTCATCGGATAATCCAAGGAAATCTACCGTTGAGAGCAACAACCTGCTTTATTTCTCCTCCAGACATCGGCTGATAACGAGCCAGCTATTTAAGGGAACAACTAGGGATGACGGGAATGCAATTCTTCAAATTTCTCAATTTAAACTCGGTCGAAGCCGTGGATGTTTAAGGTCGAAAAAATCCGTTGCCTTCTTTCTGAGAGGAAGTAAATTCGGCTGTCCCACGTTGTAGAATTACTGCATGTAAAATATCCTCAAGCCTAAACCATCTTCCTCCACTAACTGGTGAAAGGAACGCAGCGAAATTTGAATGGTCAGACAGAAGAGCAGCGCTGACGGCCTGAGTATCGCCATGTAAAATAAGATTTCATTGGATTGAATTTAATTTCTCAGCTGACCAAAGGTATGCGATCGGTGAGTGGTGGGCAGTGGGCGGTGGGCGGTGGGCGGTGGGCGGTGGGCGGGGGGCGGGGGGCGTTGGGCGGCGGGCGGTGGGCAGTGGATGTTGGACAGTGGGCGGTGGGCGTTGGAAGTTGTTCGATGGGCAGTGAGCAGTGGGCGGTGGACAGTAGACGGTGGGCTGTGAGCGGTGGGAGGCGGGCAGTGGGCTGTGGGAGGTCGGTAGTAAGCGGTGAGAGTAGGCGGTGGGCAGTGGGCGGTGGGCATTCGGCGGTGGGCGGTGGGGAGTGGGCATTCGGCGGTGGGCGGTGGGGAGTGGGCGATCGGCGGTGAGCGGTCTGCAGCGGGCGATCGGCGGTGAGCGGTCTGCAGTG
>BLKR01008763.1:0-13063 GCA_011170035.1 Teleogryllus occipitalis
TAAATCGTTATACGTATTTCTTATTAGTACCAAACGCCATGAACTCTTCGTATATATTTCACTATGACACTGTTCCGGGTCGAGATGCACACGCACATAAGAAATTAGTCATAAAACCTCGAACCGCAGATATTTGCAATACACGGTTACTTTATTTATAACTTATTGAATTATTCTATTCGTTTGTATGAGTTATAAATCGTTATACGTATTTCTTATTAGTACCAAACCCCATGAACTCTTCGTATATATTTCACTATGACACTGTTGCGGGTCGAGATGCACACGCACATAAGAAATTAGTCATAAAACCTCAAACCGCAGATATTTGCAATAAAGGTTTCCTTTATTTATAATTTATAGAATTACTCTATTCTTTTATATGAGTTTATATGAACTAATGAGAAATACGCATTTCTTATTAGTTGAAAACCCATTGTACCCTTCGTATATTTCACTATGACAATGATCCCGGTCGAGATGCACACACACATAAGAAATTAGTCATAAAACCTAAAACTGCAGAAATTTGCAATAAGTGTTTGCTTCATTCATAGCTTATTTAATGACTCTATTCGACGAATAAATTTATAAATCTTTATGCCCACTCATTATATTTGAAAAAATCGTGAACTAAATTCTCGATTAATTTTACTAATCAGGCTACCGCGGGGTACCTTCAAGGAAAATTGAAACATTCTATACGATCACAGAAAGAAAATCTCGTTTATTAATTCACGAGTATTCGGAAGAATTAGTTAGTTATCTATACAAATATATTTCGACGAACTGATAACATTCCATGCAAAATTATTTTACCAGTGCCACGACGCATTCATTCTTTACTAACTATTCAGTAAACCTTATTTGGCAGCATCCGCGCGATAAATGCATTTTTAGAAAGATGATCAAGTAATCTTATAGCTGAATGCAATTTAAATGATTTATTATTAACTTTTCTTTCGCTGAATTCTTTGAACGAATCACTTAATTTATCTAATGCAGCGTGTCGCAGAGATGGGTGTGCTCAGAAAAACAATAGTTTATAAAACTTGGATATGCGTTTATACTCGGCCATACCTTATTAACTTCAGAGGTAATGTAATATTCTAATGACTAATATTCATAATCACAAGCAATTCACAATATTTGCCGGTACAGAACTTGAGAATGGAATGATTGTTAGTTTTAAGTCCCCGCTCAGTAATGCTGGTTGCCGCTACGATATATAGACTCTAATAGAAAATATTTCATAAAACACGAATCTGCAGCGAGACGCAGCCAAATTTTCTTTTAACTGAATGATTAATGTACAAGCTAAATTGTTATTAAAATTTGCAGGTGTTATATTGCGTTATATATTACTTTCAGGCTAGTTAGATTTTATATCACATTGCATCGAATATAAATAATCGTAATCCATAGTAAATTAACATAATTTTTGTGTTACTTACCACCAACAGGGACATTTATAACTGGAAAACACAGTAAAAATAATTTTGTAGCACGTTTTTATAACTATTGGAAAGCACAGCTTACTATCGCCTCTGACGCTTGAAGAGCACTGACCGTGTTACTCCAACTTCAAACTTCCACTGCACGCAGCAGGTACAGGGATTATCCTTCATACTTTCACAACAGATGTGGGAAACATTCCTCTTTCAAGTGGAATGGTCGGAAATCCCCAAAATAAATTTTAATTTTTGAGGTTTTGGCCACGTTTTCGCCATCTGGTCACACCGTGCGTCGCGGCCATGGCGGTAACGTGTAGATAGCACGAAGACATCCCCACGCCGTATTCTGGTCTTCTGAATCTGAGAAGTGTTTTGGGCCTCATACAGCACCATATTCTGGGACATTGCAAGGAAAACGCACATTATGACCTTTCCCGACTGGGAATTGAACCCGAGATCGCGTCATTAGAAGCGAGTACGCTGACGCAATGAACTAAACCGCGAAAAAGATAAAGTAGACTAAAATATTATAGGTTTTAATTAAGTTTTTTTTCTTCTGCTCTGTCCTCTTTATAAATATTAGTCGGTTAATGTTAGTCCCCCATTAGAACGTCAGATTTGGCTATCAATAATTCCCTTCTACAGGTTTTACCGCCAACGGCGCACTACTCCAGCCGTGACATGCTTCAAGATCTCTAACTGTTCTCCCGTGTAGTGCATGTAAAAATGTGTGAGAATGCGAGGTGAGAGGAGACAAGGTCGCGAATGGTCGCGAACATTTCATGGCCCCTTAGTTAAGGTACTCCTTCAGCATTCGCCTGGCACTGAAACCAGCAAACACAGTTAAGAGCATCCGGCCTTTAAAAATTTCGCCCCAACTAGCAACTAAATTCACCTCTAGCTGGCGTCGTGTCAACACAGGCCACAGACTCTGTAACCCGTGTCGCCACAGGCACCTTCACAAACACCGCAATGGTAACAGCTGTTGCCCTGAAACATCTTAATCGGATAATTATTAATATAAATATCATTATTGCCGTATTACCAGTACTATTAGAAATCAGCAAAGAGTATAAATGTTAGAGAAACAATGATCATAATGCAATGCGGTAAGAAGAGACCAATGTACTCGCAGGAGCTGGAACGAAGAAGACTTTTTATTTCCGAACGTGGAACGGCGCTGCGTGAGGCAAGTCATCACGTGACACGCAAATGCGCATCACGCGAGGCGAGTGAACAGCGCCGGCGCGCGTGAGTCGATACTTGCGAGGCTCGCGACTCATCGTCCCTCGGTGGGGCGCTCGCAGGCTCTTTACTCGGAGGCAGGTCGCCCACCTTTTGAATGTCTGTGACGTGGAGGATTTCGAACGAGAATAAGGAGTCAAAATAAATAGAATTTAAAATCAAAATTAATATTCAGCGTATGTCGAAAATAGTTTGTTAATTTTGATGGTCGTCATTTTAGAAAGATTAAAAATTATTTTATCTTCTGCTCTCGGTTTATTTCAAATATTGAAAGCAAACTGCCTGAACTTTCAGCGATTACATTGCACAAAATATACTGTAGAATGATTGAAACAGAAAACATATGCACCGATTCAGTGGCCGAGATCGCTAAGACAGTAGTGTCGTAGCGATCTCGGACCGAAGGGTCGCGGGTTCGAGTCCCACCTCAAGCATGTTGTATTTGTGTTTGTCCTTTCACCATATCGTTATCATCGCCATATCGTTTCAACTTCACAGTTACCATAACGATAACTACAATAGTGGTCGCTAATGACCTAGATGTTGATGGGACATTAAATAAAAAAACAAAACATATGGACTGCTTGAAAAATCGAAACTACCCCCAAAATACTATTTTTTGCGTTGCTTAATACATATTCTCTAATACTAAATAAATGACAAGCGATTACAAATTCCGGCAAAAAAAAGATTAAGTGTGAATACAGACCTAAACATGTTTCTAAAAACATAGTTTGAATATGTATCAAGATCTGGACATGTATGTTGTAGGTAGCAGGAAATCCCTTAATCCATTAGTTCCCAGAATAATTTTGTGCGCATAGCGCTTGCTCATTACTATTACAGCGCTCCAAAGCACAAAGCGTTGTTTTTTTTTCTACAAGAAGCAAAACCGTTAAAACTTAGCTGCATGTGCCCCGTCAATTTCTGTGCGGACCAACCATAGTTTGCTTTACACCGGCCTCTCCCTCCAACCTAACCACAGGCATATAGCAGCTAAGCACGGTTTTAGATAGTAATAACAAGCGATAATATTGTACATCTGGGGCTCACTATCTTCAATTAAAACAAAAATCACGAAATTTGGTTGCGTAGGAAGTTAAAATGGCTCAGTAAACGAAAATCCTTAGTGTTGTAAAAAAATAGTGGTAGGCTCTGTACGTTTCTGAACTCACTACGTCTATTTTTGGTACAAAGAAAACAATTCGCTGTTTTCTGAACGAACTTTTCCGGCGTACAATTTTATCTTCTTACGAAGTACTCTGTAAAGCGAGAAAGTAAAAATTACCTAACTTTTCAACTTAAGCTTTCTACACTCCAACCTACTTTTCACATCTGTATATTAACATTTCCAGATCTTTGAAAAAATACACCGAAGTTTTGTTCGCAAAATAGTAAAGAAACTACTCCTTTGATCTGGGCTGTCCGGGTGACGCCGCGTCAAAGGCTGGGGTGCCGACGTTTCGACCGACATATCGCGGTCCTCTTCAGGGCCGTACTGCTGAAGAGGACCGCGATATGTCCGTCGAAACGTCGCCCCCCAGCCTTCGACGCGGCGTCACCCTGACAGCACAGATCATGACTCTGGCCGCGGAAGCCTACGATACCAAACTACTCCTTTCACCTCACTCTCGTCTAAAATTCTTCTTCCCTGAAGGATTTTCTTCAGTTTTGATAACTGGTAGACGACGCAGGGTGCCATATCTGGACTGTAGTGTGGATGATCCAACTTCTTAAAGTCATAGTCCTTCACCCCACTCTTTGCAATGAGGAGTAAGCACATGAGCGTTGTCGTGAGGAAGCTAAACACCATGCGATTTCAGGCGCAGCACACAACTCAAATACCCCGCTACACAAAACTGAATGAGATGTCGGCCGCGAACGTGTGTAACTAAAACAAAGAAAAGACTATATACTGATCGGAAGGTTTTTCCATAGGTGAGCGTTATTGGTCAGGCCGGAAACGTATGGAACCACCTAACCGTATGGAACCACGCAATTTAGAGGTGCAAATTTACACAACGCGGCCCTTTAGGATGGGTAGTTATCTTTTTCTTTCAATCCACAGTCAGCAGGTAGCCTTCCTGACTGAGGTGCGCGAATTTTTGAGGAACGACAGTAGTCATGCACTTACCGTATGCAAAAGCAGTCTGACTAAATATCTGGCAAAATCCTCCGAATTTTAATCCTAATAACATCCCATACGCGCTTAGTCGGAGAAGGCTTCAGGTAATGATTTAATATTACTGAAACAGTTCAAACTGTCAGAATGAAAATAACTGAAAATTATTTCGTAAAAATGTCTTCACATATTTATATTTAAAGAAAATTTGCGAAGTTACTGTAGATAAATAAATGGCATTTTAACTCGATTTTACTATGGCAAAATTGTACACATTTTCCGCTAATTTTGTACAACGTTTTGACATTTCAATATATTATAATTTTGAAGTTCTAGGGCAAAAGGAACTAAGTACTTAAAGTTAAATTTTACGATGAGACAGTTGAATTAAAAGTAGGATCTTCATATGATTGTGGTAGTTGACGGATTGTAGCTGTAGTAAGAAGCCGGGAAAAGTTTAACTAATGGATTTTAGAAAAATCGGGGATTTCAAGGGAGGATGAGTCTGAGTTCATTCTTTTAAGCGTCTTTTACACTACCCGAGAACAAAGTTAAACAAAAAAAAATGTCGAGTCATTTTTGAGAAAATGTTAAAAATGTTAAGACTTCATGTGAAGTATTTATTCCCAAATAGCAAAATATCATTTTCAAACTCGCAAAGGCTTAAGTTTCTTTAAATTGATCGGAAAATATCAATTTTGTAGAACATAGTCTCCACGGTTGAGATACTGTAGTTGACCACGGGACCACGGACAGTAAGACAGTCAGAACGTTTCGCCGTCAACCGATTTTTTGGTATCAAATACCTACATAACAGATTCTGACAACTGTAAATTACTTGATACAGAAACATAATTTATCCACTTTTTCATCACCAAGGGCCGGGATTCAGAGTTTTTCTATCGAAAAATTGCCATTTACTGGCGTACGAATAGCATATGTTCTCTTCTTACGAAGTAAGGCGAAAAAGTAAAAATCAGCAACACCGTCAATCGCCGCGAGGTGCGCTTAAAGATCCAGCAACCACTGGCCGCCAGTCGCTCTAGGGCCAGGGGCCGGTAATGTAATTACTCAGAACCAGGAGCCGGAAGGCTTGAGGCCGGAGGCGAGAGCCACCCGCGGGCCAGACGTGGGCCCACGCGCTGATATCGCATACAAATTGCAAGCGCTGCTAATTGCGAGGTCGACCGCCTGGCTGCGCTCGGCGCGCGCTCTCGCGCCCGCGGCCGCGAGGTGAAGAGGGCGTAGAATTTAGCGGCTGCACGAGAGCGAAGTTAATTAATGAAGTCGCTGCCCACTCCCCTCTCCTCCGCCCGCTTCCCGGCCGCTTTTCCCGTTCCATTTCGTTTTCCTCTTCCGCGTTCAGCCTGTCGTCGCGGCGCCGGCGTCGAGAGCGTAATTTTTTAACACTTGGCGTCTTCGCGAGGCCCTGCCATGGTTTCACACTTCCGACTCGGTGACAGCTCACAAGTAGGAGTCTGGAATGTTTAAAATTGTTTTCAAGGTTTATGTCATCTTTGCAGCATCTTTTCTTGCTCTCGGAAAATAATCTGCTGAGGGAGTATTGTAAAACTTTGCTGTTCCCAAATTGAAACGTTTTTTTTTTAATTCTGTCAATCTTCATTGCGAATTTGTTGAATAATAATGGGAGAGACCATACGGGTCTTATTATTTTGTGAAAAACTAATAAGTTTATGAGAACAGACTTGTAATTTTTTTGAGTAGATCATTTCAGCCCTCGTATGAGCTGGTGTAAACTCACTGCTTAAGAATCCAAACGTATTTCTTGTTAGATTCTTTCGCTGGACAGCTTCTAGTTCCCTGACACATTATATACACGTTTAGGTCATATTTGTCTTTTGTAGACAAATCCTCGGTGGGCCGTACCCAAATATCACAGATTGATACCTTATTTAAAGATAAGTGAAGAACTAAAGAATGAATATTTGTTTCATATCAATGGGTGTGTAGTGTTTAGCCTTCGACGTGTCATACGCAGAAAAGATTTCTTGAAAATTGCACACGGATTAAACGAGGTCTTGTAAAATGTAAACAGAATTTGGATATGGTAATGATTTGGTTACTAATTTTTTCAACGGTTTAATACAATGCCACTAACATTATAGGGTAGTTATGGAAAGTGATGTAGCTTTAATATTCATGAATAGTGGTTATACAACTTTAGTAATAATGATTAGAAAAAAACTGAAGAAATTAACGATTTTTTGCACTTTTCATTTAAAAACTACCGGACTTTGTACGATCCCACTGTCCTAGCTAATGAAGCAGATGTAAAACAAGACTTTACTGTTTATGTCAGTTTTAAAACGTAGTCATTCTTTCATCACATTGTCCCCATGTAAGCCATACGGATCAGGGAATCTGCGTGGGAGTACTGGATAAAGACGAACCGGAATGACATTATTTCATCGTTCCAGCTTCTTTGCCTCAAGCGAAGATGGCAATTTCTTTGATACTGCACTGGTTTTGCTACAATTCTGCGTGAGTCTCCTCGCTACCTTATCAAAGTTATCATCCTTCAATCTTAAACATATTTAGAGCGTCAATAACTAATTTTTCTCCTGTCATATGAGCCAAGTTAGAACCGAAATTTTTTTAATCTGTATAAACTTATATCTACACATTCATCCCTCTATGCATATATACATATATATGCAAATATAGATGGTGTGGTGAGATGGAACAACGGTTTTGATCTCAGAGACCCTAAAATGGATTTTACTACCAAAATCTCGAGCCTCTTTTTTACCAAATCGGATACTTTCTTCTTCTCTACAAGTAGCCGGAAAACGTCTAATTTAAATAGTTCCTCAAGAAACATATGAGTGATAGGACATCCGTTTTGCCGAGGTCTCGGAAAATGGAGCACATCAATATTCAAGAATAAGATAAGCTGTTTGAACGCGCGCCAACGCGCATGAATACAATCCGAAAATGGAAACTACGAACTATATCCGTAAGAGAGCGTCTCGGTAGAGTATGCGACACCGGTAGTCGGGAGAAAGAAAGAGTTTTTTTTTTCTTTTTCGGAAGTGACAGCTGGAGAGTGAGGACCTACCGATCAGGAGAAGGCGGCACCTCGTACTGCTACGGACTTCAGGACTGCATCTACGATAAAACTTTTTAAGACATTCGAGGAGTTTTTTTTATTTTTATATTTATTCTTCTTATACAATAGACTCAGTCGTCGTATTGTAGATTCTTTTAAATATGGAATTAAAAGCTAGTTACATTCTATAAAAGAATACGAAAAGAGTATCAACGGAAAACGAGACGGAGGCCACATCGTGAGTTGAACAACGGTACTGGAAAGGGGCGACCGTGCGGTTCTGCAGAGGGGCGGCTTTGCTCCCGACCGAGCTGCAAGGACAAGGACATCGAGCGATTGGAAGAGTCGACGCCGCAGATTTCTCTACGCCGTGAGAAGACACAGTAAGGTCGTGCCAACTTGAACAATTTGTAGATATTAGAAGGAATAATTTGTTTCGGAAAGAAAGTATTAGTACAGGTTCTTTATACCGATATTCTGTGAAAAATAGAATCAATCTTTTCTTTCAAGAAAAACTTAGCTAATTGTAAAGTTGCAACTAGGAAATTTACGACTGGAATGATTAGGCAAAGTTTTAAGTATTCTTTGAAATTGATTTAAATGAGAGAAAGGAAACAGTGTAGTTAATTATTAAGAGTGTAAGTTGTTTTCTTTTTTTCAGCAAGACAAAATTCTTGTATATGTAAAGTGTTTTATGTTCATTTACTGTAACAGCAATTTAATTAGAATATACTTAAGTAAGTGGAAAGTGATTCGACTTGAGTTTCTGTGTAAGTGCATTCAATCCACAACGGCCCACATGACCCTGATCCCCGCTATTCTAATTGTATTTTTTATTTTGCGCCCACCTTGAAAACCCATTCTGAGCTAGCCGGCGGAGGGGTGGGTCGCAGTATAAAGAAAAGAAAAAATTAGTATTCTCATTAACTGATGGGAGTGAAAATGTAGAAAAATGTAAAACAATAAATATTCTTAATATAAAAATTCTTAATTTAAATAAAGTAATTTAAAAAATTTTTGAATCTGGAGAAAGTTTAGAATCGTGATAGTGTGAAAACCGCACGGTTTTGTTTACACTTTATAAGTGTAATAATTCAATAATAAACACTACAGAAGTGTAGTAATTTATTTTCATTATAACGTAAAGAATTATTTTTTTAAATACATGTACATAATAAAAGTTTATTATCGAGAAAGAAGCCAAACCTATAGTAAAAATTAACAATTCATTAAACCTTTCTCACCCATTTAAATTACCTTACTTAAAGGATATTAATACAAAGAATATTTAGCGATATTTCACAGTGTTGCTCGGGATTTGACTTGAATCCCCTCTAGAATAAATTACGTTTACTCGAAAACCATTTCGTGTCTAATGTTTAAAGAATTCACTTTGAATGTCTTCCCAACAATACAATACATGTATTCACAGAGTATACAATGAAATAAACATTTCCTTTACTGAAGATATTTTTATGCGCAAATTAAAATGTTAAGTATTGTTTTCATCCTCGTATTTTACAATACCAAATGTGTCTCCTTTCTACGACTTATTTTTCAACGACTCTTCACAATTGCTTTTGACCATGCATTTTCGCATTTTTTCCCTCGCTTTAAAGGGAAAGTATGCTCATCAAAGCTCGGCATCTAAACGTCGCCAATTTCAAAGGAATTTCACGACCAATTATGTTGTGCTCCGTTGGTAAAGAGGCTTGCGTAAATACTTCCGAGTTCTATTGAGGACGGAAATAGCCCAGAAGGTCCGGCGTCTGAGAGCCGCGCGCGATTCGGGGCATTCGCATTCAGCCACCGTTGCCCTTTGGAGGACTCCCGCTGCCCAAAAGATTGCATATTCAGTTGGGCGGCGAATCTCCTACCCCTTTCTAGGACTTTCGTTTCGTTTCTCATTACTCGTGTGTCTGCAATGCTACGGTAAGAATGGAAAAATAGAAATAAAATTTATTTTTTTGTCTTCAATCAACTTAATTTATATGCCGAATGTTTAAGAATAACGTTATAAACTTCTAGAACATGTAGGGAAGGAGATGTAAGGGGGAAGAGTTGTAAGACACTAAAGGATGTTATAAGACTAGAAAGTAAAACTGCCTGACGGGATTTCTTGAGGTCTGAAGAAGGTAATAGGGTAATGCAATATGTGATTTCTTTTACATTGGAAGTGGTATATCAGTTTAAATCTACATATTCTAAAATTTTGAAATAAGCTAATTAGTTGAAAAAATTTAAAAAAACGACCTAACTTATTGAGATTACTACCTTTCCGGCGCCGACCTAGTGTCGGCTAGTGGTGTGTTCCTCAACCAGGTATCTCCCATCAGCGGGACACCATCCCAACTGGTCTCCCGGAATGTATGGTAGTGTAGTGCATTAAAGTGTAGTTTTGTTTAGATAAGATGGGGGATAGGACAAGGAAGGGGAAGTAAAGATCGCGCGCGGTTCACGACCAGTTTGTTAAGGTAATACTCCGGTATACGCCTGGTATCTATCGCAGAAACCCCGGAAAACTGCCGATCAGAGCAGCCGGCCACTAAAATTATCTTCTAGACAGCGACAGAACTCGAGCTAGCTATTTGCCTAGTGTCGAAAATCCTGCCACTGTCGGGATTCGAAAACCAGAACTTCCCTGTCAGAGCCACTATAGTGACATCCGTTGAAACCCTGATCAACCTCTCTCAGTTTATTCTTTCGGAAAATTGCCGATTCCTGTCGCAGAATTGCAATACTTTCTCTTTGCGTAAGTACGTAGTAAGACGAGAAAATATAAAGCAGAGTGAACCTCGAAAGGAACATTTTTGCCAGCGAGCTTTTTACTTGACATTTTATCTCCGTATTAATACTCTCCGAACCCTTATTCTGTTCAAGGACGAACGTCCCCTTCGATGCGCTTACATGCCTTTTCAAACCTTACCCCACCGCCAAGCATTTTAGATGACTGATGTGATTTAGGTCGCTCTCGTTCAAGCTGAAAGTTTCCCATGAATATCGGTGTCCGCGTCGGTCTACTCAATGGGTTCGCTCCAAAGTTAATGGCTGGCATTTATTACACCAACGTTATCCTAGAACATGTGTATGTTATATCGCGTATGATTGTATACGTTCTTTATTGATTACATGTATATAACTTTTCTTATCGGAAAAGAGAGTTTTTTTCTAAAATGAAGAAGCAGCTATATAGCATATATTTTCAAAACATGAGAGTGACCTTTAATGCGGCACATCTGAAATAATACCAATTCTACGTCCTCAATCACCAGTTTTATGGCAACCAACTCGCTGTTTTCACAGATGAAATAAATCTATACACAATTGTCAAGTTGGTAAGGTTATATTGAAACCTTTATGTATTAAGTTACTTACATTATGATGTGTACTTTTCTTTGCGTCTTACAAGAGGTGACATTCAAATCATTCAGAAAATGAAAAGAAATGTTTTGAACATTGAAATTAATACATTCTTCATATGACATATTGATGAGAAATATTTAGTTTCTGCGTATCATTAGTTCTTTTATTACATAACAGCCAATCGGTAAGCATACTTCAAAGGATTACTTAGAAAATATTTACATGTAACTGATGGAAAATGAAAATTTTTGAATTAATAAAAACGGTTTGCAATTACCGATAGCTTTGTCGTATCCCAACAATGATCCATCAATGTCGTCTAGGAAGAGTTTCGCGTCAGTTCGAAAGACGAGACGACAATTGCACGAAGAGTCTCTCAGCGCTCCTTCGGGAAGCAGGTGTCTTCATTCACACTTTCAAACATTCGTTTATTTAATTTATTTTATTTTTAGGATAAGATGTTCCAATGAAATGCGGCAACGAAATTATTAAACGACACGAAACACGAACACTTCTGCTTGTGAGGACAAAACAGTAATGGAGTAGGTTATTGTCAGTAATTGCAAATGAATCATGATGGCATTGATTTTTTGTGCCTGAAAGGACTCACCCTTCATGAGGTTCCTAAATAGTTTTGGGCAAAAATGATATTTTTAAATTATCGTGAAATGTAATGAGTTCCTTTTCATACACGTGCGTGTCTAAGTAAACCACGAATGCATTCGTTAGACTATAACTTTGTCATCGGCGGCGCCGGGAAGAGAGACGCTTGCTCCGGGAATAATTGAACACTTGACAGCGAAAGGAACGCGGAATTCCGTCGGCAAGGCACTAATCCATCTGCACGAGATAAGATCGACCCAAATCGAAGTCGAGTCGAAAGGGAAGGCTCAGTCGAACAAAGCATATCGATAATGAGAACAGATCGCGTTCCAGTTTGCTTCGGAATGAATAATCGCGACGAGACAGCGCGCGGCGGCCCGGAGGAATCAACATTTCTATTGGACTCTGCGGCCAACCGGGCGCAAGGAAACCATCGGAAATCCATACACCAAAGCGACGACCTTCAGTGGCGGACGCGGGCAGCATGTGATACTGTTAACGTACAACAGTGTGGTCACACGTGTTCGTTACATTACGCCCAATCGGCTTATGTCATGTTGAATGTGTCAAGTTCAAGGGAAAATTTACAAAACCGAGAATATCACTGAGTTGCGTTAAAATGAAACGCGTAGCGAATAATTGAAAAGAGTGTAGCGGCTGAAATTTGCAAGTTTCGAAGAGAAATTTTTAGATCGGAGAGATACAATTAACAGGCTAACGTTACATTGAGTTTCATGACTGAAATTAAATTTTATGGATATTCTTAATTTTCCAACGTGTACGTTAACGTGACCGAGATTTCATGGTTGAAAATACTTCTTAATATATTTTACATTCATAGCCATTTTCACTATACGTAGTGACAAATTATCTTATTTATTTTCATTCACTTACACACCCGCTGAGTTTAGCTCAGAGCCAGCAAGGCCACTGTCTCTGTAGTGTCCTTCACCCGGAGGTGATAGGCTCCAGGGTGGCGGATTTTTGACTCCAGCTAGGTCGAATTCAGCCTCTGGAGGAGAATTATAGCGGCCGGAAGCTCTGATCGGTAGTTTTATTTCGTTTCTCCAATCAACACCAGAGAATCCCACCAGAAGAATCCTAAGAAACGAGCCACAGATCGCGTGCGATCTTTGTTTGGGTGTTTCCTTGTCACATCTTCGTCCCCTCCTCTTCCCTTACACAAGCACTCTCTCTCTCTCTCTC
>BLKR01008764.1:0-12990 GCA_011170035.1 Teleogryllus occipitalis
GGAAGAATATGTAACAAACAGGGAAGAATATGTAATATCGAATATAATATGTTACATTAAAATACTCGAATTATAAACACATTAACATAATACGAACTCATTTTTATAAAATATTTCCTATACAAATTTTAAAAGCATTCCAAACGTTTTAAAATTCATTTGGAAAGCACAAGTGATGCACAAGTGAGCCAAATAGCAATGGAACAAATGTTCTAAAGATAATGTTTATCCTTCCATAATTATTAAATATCTACACATATCCAAAGAGTCGTCAATCGCATTACTGATTTATGACTAGCAGATGCTACAAAAAATGCCCATAATTCAAACCTCGATTTACAAATAACTTTGCCACTGTGAAAGAACAGTAAGTCACGTGTACAAATACTTCTGCTATAACCCTGTAAGGGGTTAATGTCACATAGGCAATGTTTTGCGATATAGCCCGACACAATTGAAACAATACAATGTCAACAAAATGAATTTCTAACTGGATACCACAGAACGTACTACGATAGAATCAAGTATTTTCCAACATATCGTAGATTAGGACACGCTTACGGTCATACAGCGAACATTAGCAAAGTACTTGGAAGACCTTTATGAACATAACAAAGTACTGGCATAATTTTCAATATCGAAGTCAGTTCACGGCCAGTTCGTGTATTTCATTTAAATTTGCCAGTCAGCCGGGCGGGCAGCGGCGCCGGCGCGACGGCTGCGGCCTGGATATCCCTCAACCGTGACGTCACGACGCCAACCGTTCGGCCGGCCGGCCGGCCGCGTGTGCCCGGCAATTTACAATTAATTACTCGAATGTTTGAAGAGCAAAAAAATTAATTTTTGCGTAATTAATTAGCAATTAAATCGCTCTACAAGATGGTATATTTGGTTTTGTGGTAATTAAATGTGGTAGATCCAGCGGAATCTTCCGCTAGCTCACCATTCATTACGCAAAAATTTGAAGAGCAAAAAAATTAATTTTTGCGTAATTAATTAGCAATTAAATCGCTCTACAAGATGGCGTATGTGGTTTTGTGGTAACCGTTTGTGGTAGTGCCAGCGGAAACCGGAAGTGCTAGTTTATAATTATTTACTCGGAAGTTTGAAGAGCAATTAAAATAATTTTTGCGTAATTAATTAGCAATTAAATCGCTCTACAAGTTGGCGTATTTGGTTTTGTGGTAACTAATTGTGGTTGATCCAGCGGAATCTTCCGCTAGCTCACCATTCATAACGCAAAAGTTTGAAGAGCAAAAAAATTAATTTTTGCGTAATTAATTAGCAATTAAATAGTTCTAAATGGTGGTATATGTGGTTTTGTGGTAACCGATTTTGGTAGTGCCAGCGGAAGAGAGGTGAGCTCGTGTTGATGTCTGTGAAAGACCGTTGGCTGGTCCCTCCGTCTGACGACAGAACTCGACTTCCCAGTCAACGGCAGAACTCGACGTAGCTAGAATATGTGTCGAAAATCCGCCATCCTCGGGACTCGAACCCTAGGCCCTCCCGGTCAGAAACTCGGTCGTGTAAATAGTTGTTTCCTCTGAGCCATCTCAGCGGAAAAAATCAAAATGAATTTCCCCCAAAAACCTGTCTGATTCTACTGAAATACCGGTATTTTCTTATGAAAATACCGGTATTTTGCTGAGAGAATACCGGTATAATACCTTTAAATAGAGGTATTTTACCGGTATAGACGTCGGATAAAGGTAAAATACCTCTAAAAATACCGGTATTTGACGTCTTATACCGGTATTTTTAAAGTTATTTTGAATAAAGGTATAATAGAGATAAAGGTTTTTCTATACCGGTATAAATACTTTTACCGCTATTATTTCGCTGGTATTCGTCCCTGATCTTAGCCTCTCATTCCACCAGCATAGTCTTCATTCGCAGTATTCGTATCATGGAAAAAAAATAATCATCATTTCACAACATTTCTTTTAGTATTATTTTTTTCTGATGCAGTGGATTAACCACTTTACAGAACAGTGACAGACTTTCACAGATGGTACATATGTCATGTTCAAGTTATTACATTGAAGGAGTGTCTCTCTTCTGGGATCTTCTTCGACCATCCAGCATTGATTTCTTTATTTAGTTATTTGAAGGCCATTATATATAAATTAGAGTAGCAATGTACGAGTTATGAGATGGGTTTAAATTGGGTCAAATTTGTCCTTGGGAAGTCTGGAGCGTATTTTTAGAGGTTTGTAGAGGGTCGGAAGTTTTACCTAGATGAATTATGTTCTGGTCTGGAAAATTAGATATGTTGGTGTAGTACCGATTTGAAATGCTGGAAATGTGTTGGAATAGTGAGGTATTTATGAATTTGATTGTTTGAAACATACCATGGAGCAATTACAGCTATCCTCAAGACTCTATTTCGGAACGTTTGTAGATGTTTGATGGAAGAACAGGCAGCACCTCTCCAGTCAGGGCAAGCGTAAGTTAGAGAGGGAAGAAGTAGGGTTTTATGAAGATACAGAGAGATATTTTTCGTGAAGGGAAGACGTCCTATTTATCATAGGGAACAATTTGCGGCGAGTGGCAAAGGTCATATTTAAGCGGGAGAGAATATGTGGTCTCCTCGTTAGTCGGATGTCTAATAAATGTCCGAGATATTTAATTGTCTTGTGTTTGGGTGTGCAGGAAATGGAAATATTGGATAGTTTTAGTGGAGGCATGTCGGGGATGCGTATTAGGGGAGACGTGTTAGATTCACATTTTGAAGGGTTTTAATTTAGTCTTCAGTTCTCTAACAATTTGCAGAAGTTGTGAAGAGCACTGTGTGTGATTGAAATGTCTGAAAATGGGATTGGAAGTAAATAAGACAGTATAAAGCTGCGTATAAAGCTGTGCAGGTATCATTGGAATAAGGAATATGTAAGGTGGAAATATTGAAAATAGTGGGGGAGAGAGGGGTGAGGTCCTTGTGGTACCTCAACTTTGATATTTAAGTATTGGGACTGGGTGCTATTTATTTTTACAGAAAAATATCTGTAGCTGAGGAAATCCGTTATAATAGAGATAATAGTCTGGATTACCAATTGTTCTGATCGTATACAGAATACTGCCATACCATATACGATCTATTATCAATATAGAAAGATTTATAAAATGATGGCGGAGGTAGGTAAGAGTTTCTAAGGTTATAGAACAATTCCAGTTTACTGGTTCTGGCAGGAGTCAGGGCGGATGAAAAGTATGCATGGGGAGTGAGCGTAGGGAAATTAGTACAGGTCAGTGATTTAAATTAGATTCGGCAATTGGCTGTTGAAAATTGGTTTCGAGATGAATTTTGTGAGAATGTCTAATATGTCAGGAGGAATGATACTATTGAAAGGGTGGTGAGTTGGTTCTGCAGGCGCTGATACACTGCTTTAATTTATGTTATAATATGTGAAATGTCGAGCGCCATTAGGAGAGGTTGTTCAAGGATGTGTGCTTGGCATTTCAATTTAGCAAATTGAGATTATTGAAATTAGCGTGTTCCATTAAAGATGAGCGGTGTGAAAACTGCTATTATATGGTTCTGAATTTGAGGTATTAAGGGCAAAATAATTTGGTTAACTATGTAAGGAATTGATTTTGATTTTCCACTGCCGCTCTGCCGTAGACCGACGTAGATCCAATGTCGCACGTTAGCCCTATTCTTTCAAGTTGTTTTCTACCGCTGAATCACTCGGTTTGTTGCACAAAACATTGTGCGACATAGACCAAAGGTTTATGTGCACTGGCACTGGTAGTCGTAGACCGTAGTCAGCGCGGATCGATAACAGTTAATGAGCGATGTGCACTGTGCGACGGTCGGCGACGGAATGATTTCACAAAGTAAATCTCATTTCGGAGAAACCCAACGATGGGATGCTGGCTTTTGGAGATACTAGTTTTGGAATTCGCTACAATCGTAGTGTCAATTTTTAAGATACCAGTGTGAGTTCTTACTATCTTCATTTGATGTTTCTCGCACATCTTAGCTTGTCATTTTAATCTGTTTTCAGTTTCGTGGCTACTACACGCCTGTACGTCGCAAGAAGTGTCGACATCTAGTCTTTGCCACTGTAATTTGAATGTTTTCGTTTTTCACATCTTCGAGAATAATCTGAATATCAGCAAATAATTTTTTGATTTGAGAATTTGCAACTTCACCCCTTTACACTCACTTTTGTAAAATTGGTTGTATTTTCTGTACATTACTTAGCGTAGAATACGAGGAAGTCGAGGACAACTGTTTTACGGTCCTAAACCAGTAGCGGCTGGTGTCTCAACAGACAGGAGGTTGCACCTCCATCAAATGACGGAAATGTAATTTCCAAAATTCAAAATATATATAATAAAATTGTAAATAATTCCAATTAATTAAAACTAAGTTAAATATAAGTCTATATTGAAACATTACTTACATAATTTTATGCGTCGTGTCCGTGTAACGTAATATACATCTCCGCACACGTGGTTCTGGCTTTGATTTCCACTGGGCACTTAAGTTCCACTCCACCACATTGAAGCAAGTACTAGTGCTTCGATATGTTTCACACAAATAAAATTATTTTATTTTGAAAACTTCACTACCCTGGTATATATGACAATAATGAAAGAACTTCGACACATATTCGTTTTCACAAGAACGCTCGTGAACTGCTGTCCAGCTTCCGCCACACTGCCTTCCGTAAGACACTAAGGGACTTCCATCCAGAATGGCCACCTGTACACACAGAACTCATCAAATGTACGTTTTCAATCAACAAACCTAATATAAAATGAAAATAAATTCTTCAAATATCATAAATATTGCATTGAATATCGTCAATAATTGACTAAACGTGTGTAATTTCAATAACAAGCGAAATTCATAAAATTACGTAGCAGCGAGTCCTACGAAACTACAATATTGGTATTCCCCTGAGACTTCCTCCGTCGCCGCGCAGCGCTAGACAGCGCCACTAGCTGGTTGCCCAAACAAACGGCCGCATGTTCTCAGTGTTAAATCGAAGTGTCACAGAGTAACTTCAGTAAATCCCAGTAAATCCCAGTAAAGCCAGTAATACAGCCAAGAGCGTGGTGCAATTTCTGGCAAGGCACCAGACACGGGAGAGAGCGCATGTTGAACGCTCTTTGGTTTCAGAATGGTTTCGTTTCATATCATCGATATTTCTGAAATACCTTGACTTTTGAATGTCATTAAAAGGAAAATGTATATTTCTAAGAAATTGAGATCTTCTCCGATTATCTAGGGGTTGTGCAACTGTGCAACCTAAGCACGAGCCACCACTGCCTCAAACAGTTTTTCAGTTCGCTACGATCGATGTCGAGAAACACAAGGGGAAGCGGGCTGTGTCATGCGGTAATGCACTTGCGCCGGCATTGACACACTTTTTAAAACAAATGTTGATGTTTATAAAGTGAATGTGCGCTTATCTCGCCGTGTAAATATCTTTCTGTTGATATTTAATTTGTTACGACTGTTTGGTTGTGAGAGCCGCAAAACGTACATAAGCTACAGTATTGGAAGAATTGTGCGAATGTAAAGCACATAGTTTCTGTCTTTTCATTACGATTTCAAAACACTTTGCGTTTTTAGAATGCCTTCAAATAAGAAAACTATAAATAATACGGAATGCCATTGAATGAAAAGGCGCAGGATCTTACATAGAGAGCAATTAGAAACCATGTAGTTTTGTACATATCCGTATTTCATATTGTTGATTTTAAATATATTCTACATTACTACATTGTATCCGTTTTAAATATGAGTAGTATGTATTTCTTTAAGAGACGTTCATAATTACTTCCATTTGATTTAAACTTAGATATTTGTTTTTCTAGGATAAGTTTATTTTTCTTCGTTACATTTTGTAAATACAAGGCGGGAATTTCTGGTCAAATCCAACTCGTGCATATTTACTAAAAAAAATACAAACAGTAGGATATTTCCATTATGTTTACTTTACATTATTGTTCCTTTCCTGGTTTCGTTATCTACCGCAATGAAAAACTTTCAACGCGGAAGTAGATACACTGTTTTAAACCTTCTGATTAATGAATTTTGTGGCGGATGTAGATACATCGGAAAAGGGAAAGAATATTTCATTCTCATTCCATAAGAACTTAAGTTTTACTTTGTCGCTACCACTTACGTAGCAGAGAAGGAAGTTATATAATCCTGCGCGATAAAACGGCGAATTTTCGACAGAAAGCTCCTATTACAGTGCCCTGGTAACGAAAAAGTGGATAAATCCATTTGCTAAATTAAAACAAATCCTCTAACACATGGTGTAGCTAGAATCCATGTTCCGTGGGTCCTTGATAACGAAAAATCGAATGACGGCAAAACATTTGTCTGTCTGTATGGCCGACCGTCCGATTGTCCGTCTGTGAACAATGCTAGCCGCTAAACCGTTCAGACAATTTTCTCCAAAATTGATATTTTCCAAGCGACCTGGCTGATGTCCGGCCCCTTGTATTTGAAACGAATATTTTAATTTGGGGGTATACTTTACATGACGTCTCTGGGACAATTTCCAAACTTTGAAAAAAATGGCACCATCGTTTTTTATTGTTTTTTGTTGGATAGTGTGAAGGACGTTTAAGAGAATTGTTGCACATCTCATTTTTCTTAAAACATCTGATTTTCCGAAAATCGCAAAAATTCAAACTTTTATACGTGTCTTCCTTACGAATACAATTATAAAGATATAGATTTTCCCCTTAATAAAATCTGTTCATTAAAGATAGATTTTGAAACAAGGTAATGTACAATTTTTAGAAAATGTGCGTACTTGTCGCGAAATTTTGCGCGAAAATACGGGCAAGAAAGTACGTGATGTTTTACCACTACTAGTTTCAACTGTAAATTAAAAACAAGTAATCTTCAAGAGATACTATGTATTCTTAATTTAATCACAATATAATCGTTTTTGTAAAACTATAATCAGATCATAATCGTTGTTGTCAAATTATACTCGGCTGGCTGCGAATGTTACATCAAATTAAATTCTATCGAGAGCATTTTTACTTCGTTTGTGGATGTCTGAATAAAATGTTTGAAGTGATGGTGGACGTATTGGAATGCTCTCAGTACAATAACTAACCGTCCTGGTTAATCCAAATCTACTAATAATTATAAATCATAGTATTTTCCCTGTCTCTACACTGGATATCTGTATTGAACAAGAAAAAAGAGAACCTTTGAAATGCAAAATCATAATTGAGGTAAACATTTGAATATGTCTAAATTAGTTAAATTAATTAAGTATTATTATTTCAAAAATATTTGCTAATGTCCTTACCGACATCGTAGATAAAAGAGGTTTTGTTAGTGTATATCACAATCACTCATCGGAAACAGGGAAATATCAGTAACGCTGGTCAACGACCAAAAACCTTTTTGTGCGTGTTCACCTAATTCTTATCGTTTTAAGTGTGCTGATTCCAAAAAAAACATTGAAGATGCCGTATCACCCACCATTCGTCAACATTTTAACATTTTCTCTTTATAGCTAGACTAATGCAGCTCTGAATCGCTAGAAACGTATGAAATGCAGGAAGTTAGAATGAGAAAGTATAAGGACGACAAAGAGGGAAGTATATGCTTTGGTAATATATTTCTACAATGTGATCCCTTCCACTACCGCACATCGATAAGCGTGACGGTTACACAATCAGAGTTGCATTGTGTAACAGTGTGGAACCTCAGTTGTTTACACAAATTGAACTAAATTATTTGGTTAGAGATTTGGGCTTAAGAAACGAGAAAGCGGACTCAAGGAAAATAACTTGTTAGCAGCTGGAACTTCAATTAATATGTACTGGAGAAGAGAGCAGTAATTTGCTAGTTTTTTCAAACAAGAACAGGATTTAGTATATTGTTCGAATATTGCCGGTCTGGTGAATACGTTCGTGAAGTTTGCATACAAAAAAGAAGAATGCATGATGTTATTCTATGCCTCTAAAACTAGTTTAAAAGCAGTTCTATTAAACAATGGTAGCACCTATGCACCATCACGTGTTGCTCATTCTGTACACATGAAGGAAAGCTACGAAAACCTCACTGTAGTTTTAGAGAAAATACAGACAAAAAAATACGTCAATGGACACATTAAACCTCCGTAGAATATAATGTTAAGAATATAAAGCCATCCTCTATGTTTAAATAAAGTTGTGTTGGTATTTTGAATGTCGTTTTCGTTTCATTTTCATTGCATATTTAGCGGATTTCCCATATATTACTAGATCAAATGTGACTAAACTGTGGGTGACAGAAACGAAAAGAGTTCAGATCCGCGTTCAGTACCTCAAAAACGGAGTGTTTTTAAACCTTATTTTTGTTGGCCAGTGAAATCAACTAAATTTTCAATGAAATAAAGCATTACGAGGCAACATGTATCCCAACCTAATTCAGTTATATCAATTTGTTCGAGCTTGTGGCTAATTCACAATTTAAACGTTCAAGTTCACAATTTTATATTTGTACTATAAAACCGGTTAATATTAGCAAGCGTCAAAACAGTTATATCTGACACATTTCTGTCCATACATGCATACACGCATACATGCATACACGCATACATGCATACACGCATACATGCATACACGCATACATGCATACACGCATACATGCATACACGCATACATGCATACACGCATACATGCATACACGCATACATGCATACACGCATACATGCATACACGCATACACGCATACACGCATACATGCATACACGCATACATGCATACACGCATACATGCATACACGCATACATGCATACACGCATACATGCATACACGCATACATGCATACACGCATACATGCATACACGCATACATGCATACACGCATACATGCATACACGCATACATGCATACACGCATACATGCATACACGCATACATGCATACACGCATACACGCATACACGCATACACGCATACACGCATACACGCATACATGCATACACGCATACATGCATACATCTTGACTGACAAACATCCCGATTTTCGGGGAAAATGTTGCGTGTATCTCCTCTTTGTTGGAGTTGTGGGAGTAAAATCAACGTAAGCGCTTCGCGCAACCTAATCTTTCGAACAAAAAAACTTGCGTTTCCACATTCATTTCATTCGATATTCAAAATAAAAGCCATTCACGGATACGTGAAGCCTTCTGTATTGTAGCAACAACACACTTATAAAGCTTCATATGGAGACTATATCCAATTACAGAGAAAAAAGGTTGCCTCCAGCACGTTGCCCTGTCTCCACCTACGTTTCTGTGGGAGCAATGTACGTGAGAGATAGAGTGTGAGGAAGAGTTATTTTAAGACTAACAAAGAGACCTTTTGTGTGCGATGTCAATGACATACGACAGAGTGTGGTGCCTTGGAATATGACACTTGTTCCTTCCTTGTCAACAGTTTTCCGTAAAGTAATTTGTTGTAAACCTTCGGTAGTGTTGCTCTGGTAAAATATCTAACATTTTTGAATTAAAGAAAATATATAACTGATGAAAGGAATTCGCCTATTTCAACTTGGAAAAATTTTCGTCATTTACGTACGGATCTCGCGACAACAAAACGCTGCTGTAAAGCTACAGTAATGATAAAGTTCATATTGCATGTGTGAGGTGTGTGCATTAGCATGTGTGAGGTGTGAGTATTACACCCTTGCTCTCAACGTGTGCGAAGAGATGATCACGAAAGTGGTTTGGTTTGCCGTCCATTGTTTGAAGGGTAGTGGGTAAATCACGATGGATGAACGAGTTGTATATGTTTCGTTATGGGTAGATGTTGGTGCAATCGAAATAATGATAAATAGACCGAATCAAATAACGAATATTTAGGCTTTAAAATTTAGTTTTTTAGTTACCTTAGTAGAATCTTAAATGATGAAAAAGAACAGTTAAAAATACACACGGCATTCTGCCGCCTGGGACTCGAATCTAGGACCTTCCGGCCAGAGGCACCGCTGTGAAATCCGTTGATGCACTGAGCCACCTCTCCCGGTATGTTGTGATGGTTAACATTACCGCCTAAAACGTACAGATTAAAATTGTATTAATTTTTGTAAGTAAAGGCAGTTTATAAAAAAAATGTTAAAAGCGATGAAGGCTGTTTAAAGTAAAGGACACTTAAAAATTGGCGCCAGTCTAATTTACGTTGAACTCTGATTTTTTAAATTGCAAAAATTACAAATAATGCGAGAAAATATATACTAATTTAGCACCACTTGTTTAATACTGACTTGCAAATGAAATGTAATGAAATATTTTCGTTATATTTAATTCTGAATGAAATTAATTTGAGTTACGTTTATTCGGAACCAAATTTAAATATATATTTATACTGTAATATTTGGTTTTAAATAACATTGAGCGAAGTGTTTCTGTTTTCCTAAATATCCACTAAAATTTTGGATTTCTTTGTTTAACAAACCCATCTGTAAAACAAACATATTGACATTGTACCCAATTTCCCTCCAGTAGAGATTAGTTGCTCGTCTTGATAAAAGAGAAAGTTATTGCTGAAATTGAACTTAGCACTTTTTAATATGTTTCTTATCTGTCGTTACCAAAAATCATCTCCAATGTACGTGTAGTGTTAGTCCCAGAAATTGTCATCTAATGTTGTTAACATTATTTTACGGTAAGCTCTACTACTCTCAAATTCCTCAATAGCCATTGCATTATTATACGCTATCATTCTTCCTTCCTTGTGGCTCATCAAGCTTTGCCGAATTGTGTTGCTGTTTCGAACTTCAGCTGCAATATCAAGGCAATGAGTAATATTCGACAATTCTCAATCGGGCTCTCCCCCCTTTGCAAATCCATCAATTCGACAGCACCAAAACTCATCGAACCACTTGTCAACCTTCATAACAAGCAGACTGAGCTTTAAAAGAATGATTTCGACCCAAATTTGGTAGTGAAAACTAGAAGCAGGTGAAACGGAAAGTTATTGCTTAGAATACTCGTGAATCATCTGGAAACAACTACAACATCTTTTTGCTCACTTTTGTACCAAGTGAAGGGTATAAAATATTTGAACGTTTCATTGTGTTCAATCTGCTTGCAACACATCATTTATGTTTAGTACATTGAACATAAACATTCTGTAACAAGGTAAGAGAAGAAGTACACGAACGATCTGATGCTATTGTCTAATACATTTGATAATCATCATTCGTAACTACTACAGTCACTGCTAAGTCAGAAAAGGACCACCCAATCGGTAATTACAAGGGAGAGAATTTTTAAGCCCTAAACAATCTTGAAATATACTTTTAAAAATAAGCATTTATGACCTAAAAATTCTAAAATATGCACTTTAATATGCAATTAAAATTAACAATATTTAATTTCCTATATAAACTTTTCTTGATAAAATACAGGAGAAGTATGCTTAGACTGAAAAGAGAGATTTTTGTACAAACGTAATATAAACTAGCTTACTTTGCGGGAAAAATATTTGAAGTAAATATGCATCTTAGTGGAGTACATTGTATGTCTTGTTTGATTTAAAAAATATGATATCAAGAATTATGCTACATTTGCACAAGTATTTGATCATCTTAAGAAAAGAAAAAAACTCAAACTGTGACAAGCTCTTACTAATCAATAAACGCTCACACATAAATAGATTCTATGAAAACATAAAACATTTTACAGATACGAAATGTGAAAAATATGCTCCTATAGCTACCGAAATATTCTCCAATAAGAAAAATTGACGAAATATGCTCAAATGTGCACTAACATATCAATCTACACAGCATCCAATTCTAACCAGATGTCAAGAAATTTCACTTAGCTATGCCCTGATGCAATGGAAAAAAATATGCAAAATCATAGAAATACGCTCCCTGGTAATTAAAAATGTTTGTTCTAAATATTACTGATGTGTAAATGAATGAAAACTCACATTCTCTTCGACTACTGTCTAGCGTAATGGGCAGTTTTCCCGTGTCGCATAAAAAGTGAAGGTGGACACTGGGAACTACTAGTGCTCCGCCGGATTCAAATCCTCACGGGGCGTCGTGCTATGATACCCCACAGCTAATTTCCAGCTGGCTGTCTCTTCCTCTCCTCGATAGTCGTTTTACTGTCGCTACGTATCCACCGCTTCCGTCACTCTGCTATCCTCTTTGCCCAGCTTCAGCATTATTATCGCCACCTCCTCAAAATGAAATGATAGTCCCACCATTTTCACGACAACCGCTCAACTGGTGTCATGAAGGAAAACTGCCTTAATAGGACCAGGAGTTGTTTAGTATCTACATATCATGTGTCACCCAGAAACATTTGTCATCCTAAAAAATCTACTCTAAACAATGCTGCCTGATTCACGTGCAGGCAGATTGATCGAAACGTAAGACGTGGCTTCGCAGTACCCGTTCGCAACTACCCGTTTGGGAAATGTTTGCAGTACCCGTTCGCTACTACCCGTGTTTCTTGGATTGAAACTGATATTCAGTCGGTTTCATTGCAGTTCTGTTTTCACAGCAGAAAGCGACTGAGAAATAAGAAACTTGCTGATCAGATATCTTTTTGTACCCGATGAGCTTCGAAAGTGCACGGTTTCTGATAAGGAAACTTTTTTCGGTCTCTTATCGGTACTACAATGAGCCCGTTTGCTACGGGGAGACTAGCCGTTCATTGGACAGAATACCCAACAAATTTTCGTTCCAAACCGAAGGCACAGGCCTGCACACGACACAAGCACCAACTTTCCCACCGAGTCCGCCCCATTTGCACGTGAGTTGCTCCACCGCCTTATCCTTCCCAGGCGCAGCTCCGCCCCTCTTTGAGACCCTCCGCAACCCAACACCTCGACCCGCCCCCGTTCATCACCCCCAGACGCCCCTCCTCCGCCCCACCCTGCTCCGCCTCGCCCTCTCACCGCCCCCAGACCTCTCCACGCCCCAGCCCTCTCCCCGCCCCGCACCCTCCCCTCCCCTCCCTGCCCCTCCCCTCCCCTCCACTCCCCGCCCCTCCCCTCC
>BLKR01008765.1:0-12968 GCA_011170035.1 Teleogryllus occipitalis
TGTTAAATTTCAAAACTTTCCAAAAGTGCATCCTCTCATCGACATCCGAGAAGCCATCCATGCACCCGAGAAGAATATTTCATTGTACTGTAGTTAGTTTTGTAATTTAAGTTTATTCATTGCACTGGTATATGTCATATTTCTATGATAAAATGGGAAAAAACCCATCTAAAAGTGTATGTTTTTGTAGTCTATGGCCATAGACAGACTTAGGTTGGTGTATTTATCAATATTGTTTACATTTTAGACAGATCATTTGGGTCTAAAGGAAAATTGAAAAATTAGGATGTAAAAATTTCATATTATAAAACAGGTTTTCATTTATTATAAATAATACAGATGTTCTAGCCTTGCAGGCTAATAAAATATGCAATTTACATGAATTTTGTGATGTTTTAGACACCTTGTTTGGCCTCATAGCCTTAGAATCAAAAAATTATTAACAAAATAAAAATTTATTTGTATGCAGGTATATAGTTCGCCTGCCGCCCGCTAGATAGGGCTAGTACGTATCACTTTCTAAGAATGTTTATTATGAGTGCCTAACAAGTTGCTCGCCCTATAGTTTCTGCTTGTTCTTTGTACTACGATCGATTTGTGACTCGTCACATCTCGATGCTTGTGGTTCCCTCTCCCCTCAGGGAGAATCTATTTAAGCGCCTGCGAGCGCTTTCTCTACGGCTTTTAGGCTTTACCTATTGACAGGTCTTAGGTCCATATTGCTTCGGCGCGTCGACTCCGCCCGACCGCGCGTCGGTTTTATCGGCTTCGGCCGACAGGGTAACATGGTAACGGGTGTCTTTAGTTGTAATCCTACATTATGTTGTTGTAAGGAATTTTTGTAGCGGCATTTATGCCGTATTTGAGATGGAATTGGATTGGTATATAATGTTTAGAATTATGTATATTTTGTAAATTTCTGGTTTGATGTTGCGCTTGTGCTGATTTTTGCTTTTGGATTGTCGTGACTGTTTCGTGTCGAGCCATTATTTGTTGGCGGCGACTCAGTTCACTTTAATTGTTGTGATCGTGACTGTTTCGTGTCGAGCCATTATTTGTTGGCGGCGACTCAGTTCACTTAAATTGTTGTGTATCTGCACTTGCCATATTTGGGCAGTCAGAATGTTGTAAACGCATTCCGCGTCGAGCCTATTTGTTACAGGCGGCGGCACTGCGTATGATTGCGTGTCTAGGCACAATGCGGCACAATCATTTGGTTGTTATATAGTGTGTGCACATTATCTAATTTGTTTGTCTTGATATGTTGCAGCATCACTCAGCTTCACGTCCTTAGTAAGACGCTGGACGCGTGGGACCTCTGGAGCATCTTGTTTGTCAGCGGAGCTAGAGCCCGTACGGTTTATCCGTGGTTCATTTGTACGCTCCGTCCTTGGCCCCGTGAGCTCGCTTGTTGTATGCAGCTCGGGCAACAAGCTGCTGTCGGCATTTGGTCGGCCATTGGTTTAGCAGCTTTGTGTGGTAAGTCAGCACACACACGTATGTGTGAGGTATAAAGTGTCAGCGCAACAAAATCCAATCCAATTCCATCAAAGTGTTGAGTGTGACACCCAGAAAAGTTGCCATGTTTGGTTTGTTCCCTGTTTGTTATTTTACTAGTTTAATTGGGCATGTAATCCAGTGGGTTTTTCATTGTTGTTTCTAGCTCAAGTGAGCTCTCAAGGTTTAAATTTAGTAGTTCAGTTTAATACCTTCTTGCTTGTATTCTGAAGGTATATTTTCATGTTTACTACAGTGTCTCATTCAATTTATGTAAGTTTTTGTAATTGAAAGGCTCTTATGTGAAGGCCTTTGTCAATTTTTGATAATGTGCGTAAGTCGTCGGCACTCCTAAAATGGATACTTTGTCCGACGCTGTTTGTAATTCTGTATTAATATTGTATTTCAGTGGGTCTTCGTGAACTGGTATTGTTACGTTCACTACCTTTTTGATGATATTTCTTGTTGTAAATTCTGTGTCATTCCTCGAGTACAGATATGTGTTTTCCTGTTCGAGGAATAGTATAACCTTGTTATTTATTGTAATAAAGTGTTGGTTAATGTACTTTGACTGTTTCCTCATAGTAATCATTAACCTTTCTTTCCCTGGCAATCTATATGTTTGTTCAGTAGCTCGAATCTGTATAGCGTACTCCCTATTGGAATATACGCACTTCATTTTGCGAGGTCATTGCCCTAGGAGTTTTTCTGTGTTAACTCCGCTGAACCTTAGGCTTATTAAACGTGGTCAGCCGGCATATTTAGTGTTAAATTGCTTTAAAAGTAAAGTAATTGTTTTGTTCCTGATTAAATCAGGTGGCGACCGTGAATTTGTTTGTATTCGCAGATTTTGCGATTTGTTTGTGTCCACAACTTCTGTTGTGTTTGATATGTCGGACCTGATGATGTGAGTAATATGTACTTACCTCATCAACAAAAGTAACAAGTTCTTTCATTAATGTCATGTAGATTTTTGAAACTGTTAGTAGTTTTCGTGAAATTTTTGCAATTTTAAAAAATAACAAAATTAGGTTTTCTCATAAACGACTCCATATATTTTCCTTAATTTTTTGTTAGGATAGTACCAAATACATCCTATCCGGTGACATAAACACCATGTCGAATATATCGTGTTGGATATGAAGAGATTATTGCAGTCTACATCAAAGCAGTCATGACTATGAATAAACTTTTAGGGTCAGAACTATTTTAAAGATACAAAGTTGTTTCATTTAAAATAATTGATACAGTACTCTGATGTACTATAGGCTTCAATATTTTGAAAACTTTCATTTTATTGAATTTCTTAACAAAAAGCAGTTTTCCACCAACAAAGCGTCTTTTTGTTCAGAAAAAGTTTTCTTTCCTAATAATACAGTATACATTTTTTGACGTGAGCAGCTTCGAAATGAACTGACAAATGAATACATTGATAATACAAAATACATGCCTGCATATTTGTTGCTGCAATATTTGTTAGCCTAATTGGTCTAGACAAAAATATCAAGAGACGGTTCGGTTGATACAATTCAATCTAACTTTTACTTTATCTACAGCATTATGTGAAAGGACTACGATTACATTAAAGAGAAATGATTAACATTCCTGAGAAATTCCACGGCAAATATCAGAATCAGTCATTTCAGTACACTAGTTATCGATAAGTGTTTGCTAAATTAAGTGTGCAGAAATGACAGCTTTAAAGAACAAATTATATCGTTTTTGTAGAATGAAAAAACCGATTAACTGAGCTAATTTACAAAAAATATGAGAAACGATTTTCAGAATACCCAACTGCATGATTCTAGCTTGGCTAGTGCTTGTTTCAATTAACACAATGTATCGGGGCAAACTGAGTGATGCTAATGATTTACGTTGTGCACTTTCTGATACTCAACCAAAGCAGTTGCGTGACGAATGGGAGCGGGCCCGCCTGCAAAACGTTTATCTCAGGGGCGTGCGGTGACCAATTCGACTGGGTAAGCTCTGTAAATAGCAAGAATGCGATTTGGAGCCTGTTTTGGAAGAAAAAACGAAAATTTATTCAGTTCTCTATGTTTTAAATTAAATAATTATATCAAAAATATATTATTAATTATTATTATTATGATTATGATTATGATTACTATGATTATTATTACTACTATGATTATTATTATTATTATTATTATTATTATTATTATTATTATTATTATCATTATTATTATTATTGCGTTTTTTGGAATAACGCTAGTCCTCCCCATGCGCGCCCACAATTTTCATTGAACCAAAAGTCAATTATCAACCTCTGCCTTTTGAACGTTTCACACGTCGTAAATACTCATTTATCTTTCGGAACGTAATGAATGTTGCATCCCGTATAAGATACACTATTATTCGTGCTTCTTTGGCAACACTCACGACTCTTAAGAAGCGTCCTTCGTACTGCCCTCTTTCTCACGATACAGCATCTGATCAATGATTATTTTATCTTTATTTATCTATATTTATATTTCATCTAAAACAATTTCAACATGCTGGGCCATGAAAATGTTTTCTTTAATAGATTTACCCAAGAAATTACTAATTGCAAATATCAAATCTTTTGAATTCTGTTAAAAGTGCCTTTTAAATGTTTTGGCAAATTTTAAGTATTGTTGTAAGGTCGTAACATACTTACTCAACAAATTTAGAAGTTCGATCAACGCAGCCTTTGCTAACCAGCTCATATTTACAATGCCTTCCGAAAGGTAATTTCTGCATTGAAAAAAAGTCGCGTCAATCAGGCATTTTAATATAATTATTCGTTCTGTGTAATTATGTTGCGTTACATCTGATGAATTTAAGTTTCAATGCTGACACTGCAAAACTGGCCAGCTGAATAAGTGGATACAACTGACTCTGTTATCGATCATTTTTGTGATTGTTTTTAAGAGACTGCAAATTGTTATAGCGTTCTTTATTCCTCACATTACGAACATGGGAAAACACTGACCATGACCCAGCAAAATAAATTATTAGTTTCTTGTTTCCTATTAACCAACTGGTGTTTTCATATTTTGAGTTGTTAAAGTAGCGGAAATGCTCCCTTCCCTTTTCTTTGCGCAAAAAACTGACTAAAGACATGTTCTGGAACAGGCCTCCCTTTACGAATAATTCACTTTTCTCCACAAAAGTACAACTGAATATATTTTTTTAATATCCTCAATTATAAATATATTTTCTGCTATAGCACAGTATTATACCGTTATGAAGCACAAAAAGACAGTGCACACAAAAATAACAGTCCCTCAAAAATAATATGCACAGTGTGAATACCACGCACAGATCAAGTAAATCCACAAGAAGACCGTGGCTTTACGTGGCAGGCGGCGCTTATACCAGTATGTCAGCTCGTACGCATGCGAACACATCTGCAAGATCAATTCTGAGCCAGCCTGGGCGGCGTGCCGCGGCAGTGGACCTGGGTGACGGCGCTTACCAGCGTGCTGCATACAACCAAATGGAGCTTCCAGAAAGTCAAGAGCGCATGCGCGAACTGCCTAATGTATTTAGATGGAGAACAACGTCATGCTCAGTTCGGGCCGGGTTGCGGCGCCTACTATAGGTGTTTCCACGTAAGAAAAGACCCTAAAAATTCAAGATGGCGGAGTTTCGGCACTGCCAACCTCATCGAAATAAAACGCGAAAGCGCCGACGCGACTTGTTTAAATGTTAGTGGCCTTCAAAAATCCAGATATGCTGAAATGATTTGTTAATGTTGTTATACGACTTATAAATCGCAACAGGCATATGGTAAAATAATTTAATTTATAATTTATATATGAAATTTGTTTTTATTTATTAATTATAATATTAAATATACTTTTAATTAAATTCCTTATAAATTTAAAAATATTAGAACTCTCAAAATTAATAAAATCTTATTGAAACTGAAGAATAAATGAAATAGTAGAATATTATTTTATTATACAATAGGAAAAAAAGGTATAAACAGGGAATTTATAGAATAAAGATGAAAGGAAATGCAAGACTCAAAATAATTTTAATTTTCAAATAGTACACAATGAAGTGAAATAAAACTATTCTTTACTGAACTAGAAATATTTGTATAATAATGGTTTTATGCACGTAATATCGACACATGACCATGATCAAAGCATATCTAAGGAATGAACAAATCTACTGTATGAAAATGACAATGTTTGAAATTTCATGAAAATTGAATTGATCAGATATATGATTTGATATAATGCGAAGGTTCAGTAAAGAATAAATTGATGCACCATGGGTGGTCAATTTGAATGACAAATTGCAAGGAGCAGTCATTAAAATTTCTTGAACACCGATGGTCCACAGCAATTTATTTTCACAAAAATTATTGAATTTTTACAACAATTTTAAAGCCTAATGTCCCTGGGCTTACAAACATTACAAAACATCCCGGCATTTACCTTAAGCGATCGGGGAAAACAAAGGAGTAAGTATGTTACCATATATATAAAAAAAAATTGAATAAAAAAGTGAATTAATCCTCAATTGGATTGTAAAAATATTATCATTAAAAATCAACATTAAGAAATTTGGCTGACTTTACAAATTAATAAACTACTTGAAAATTTTACATATATTGATAGCATACCCATCCTCCCGATCAGGATGACGACTGAGGGCCGATTTCTAGCATGCATACAGAAACATACGTCAAAATAATGGAGACATTTACAATACATAAAATAATATACATAAAAAATTCCATATTTAGAAAATGAATAATCTGGTAAACACAGCAACCCTGCAACATAGAACAATCAATGCAGTATCTATTGTCCAATCATGATAAATTCAATAAACAGACATGTTATTGTTATAAGATTAAAAATTATTCCTAGGAGTTTATGTTCTTGCAATGAAAAACAAAAAAATTAAAAAAGGAATTATCACATTTAAATAAAAAAAATTGCTACTTAACTTATATATTACTTCAAACTCCTGCAACATATGAAAAACAAAATTGTCCAGAAGAAAAGTTGGTCCAAGAATTTTTGCTTCACATTACAGTATTCAATGTAATATGTAACCAAAAAAAATTTACCTACAAAACCAATAAAATTTACAAACATAAATAGAAAATCATTGAAAAATAACTTAAAATGAAATGTTAATAACCAAAAAGTAACATAGCGCATCAGTAGTAAACATTAAATTTTACTCTATATCATGCCAAATAATATCATGAAATAAGTACTTACTAATTTCACTTAACAACTGATTACCATTTGAACAAAACATTTAAATAAAATGATGTATGTTCTGAACTCCATTATTGCGTATCTGAAACATTTATAAATGTAATGTATGTTTCACACACATGTCAAATCTTTGAAGTGTATTCATTTATATCACTTAGCATCCGTACTTAAACTGAACACAAACTCAGAGGCATTGGCAGTAATGATTAATTGTATTACAGGGATAATGTAAAGGAAATTGATTAACTGTTAATTCATTGGGGTTAATTAATGTTAATGAAATGTTGGTCTTAACTAGTGTCTTTCGTTGAATTGAGAAGGCAGGAGTTCACGAAGATCTCACACTCATATTAAAACTATTAATGCACACTCTCTTCTTTCACATTGCAACTGTTCTCAGACCAAACAGACTGACCGAAGCACTGGCAGGAACAATTGACTGTAATTTAAAAATATTAATTTATAACCTGCAATAATCACACACCTATAATCAAGTAATTCAAGCAATACCTTTTCTAGGGCACAGTGTAACCAAATTTTTTCTTAACTTGACTTGGTGGTTGCTTTACAGAGGCAGGAATTTTATAATTTGAGACACATCTGAAATATTAAGTTACATATTTTACAAAATTATTACTTTTATTCCAAACGCTTTAATGCTTACTCACTGTTTTCACTTTTGCAACCCTAGTCGATCCAAACGCACAACTGAAGCACTGGCAGGAACAATTGACTGTAATGTAATAATATTAATGTAATAACCTGCAATAACCACAATTCCATAATTGAGTAAATTCAAGCTATACCTTTTCCGGGACACAGTGTGACCAAATTTGTTCTTAATCTTGACTTGGTGGTTGCTTTACGGGGACAGGAATTTTATAATTTGAGGCACATCTGAAATATTGAGTTACATATTTTACAAGATTATCACATTTATTCCAAACGCTTTAATGCTTACTCACTGTTTTTACTTTTGCAATCCTACTCAATCCAAACACACAACTGAAGCACGGGCAGGAACAATTGACTGAAAATTGGGAGAATGTGTTAATGAAATGAAATTTTCTTCCATTCTCAATGGAGTATTTTCCAGTTCTTACCTGTTCTGTTGCACAGGGGGTCCCAACATGTTCTCTAACAACTGTGGGTGATTGCATTAATATGTCGGATGTTTCTTGAGATGAAGTTGTGGAATCTCTAATATTTTTTTCAATTTTTTCACATTGAAGATGTTCCTGGGATTGGCTCAAATGGAATTGTGTCTCCTTCTCTCCTGTGCCTTCTTCAGCTGTGTCAGTTCCACTAGTACTGCTCAAATTTACTACTATTTCTTCATAATCTTCTACCACTGCCTCTTTTTCATAATACTCTTCAATAATTTTTTCTGCATGTTCCACTGAATTCTTCCACATTTCTGGTGTGACCCTGTTAATGCCATAACATAATTTTCTAGTTTCTTGTTTTACTAATTTTGAAAAAAATTATAATCATAACTGTTAGCATATATTTATCATTTTTCTATAATGGTGTATTGAAAACTTTACCTGATTTATTGCCTCATTCCTCACAGCTTTAGTTCTCTCCATTCCTTGCCCTGGCCTTTCACATACAGGTTTGTGGTAGTACCCTTTTGAAATGCCCCACACATGTTCAATAGGATTGAATTTGCAATGATATGGTGGCAGCCTCAAAACTGTGTGCCCTTCTGCAGCCAGAATGTCATCAACTACATACCTTTACCAATACATTGCTGAGGTCAGTTATTTATTAGATTTATATATCATTTATTTATCACAAGTGTAGACGCATATATTTGTACATATTTAAAGTATATATTTTAATATTTAATTACAATGATGCAACAGAACAAGATAATATGATGCAAAATATTAATGAAATGTATTCTTTAACGCACTGATATGTATCTCGTGGTACCTTTTTATCCTTTCACAATGTTGGCTCGCCAGGGCAACAAGTGAGATTTTATTTGCAGCTTCTGGTACTCGTACTCCTCGCTGGTTCAGCCATTCCTAAAAATAATTTTCTTTGGTTACATTACTTATTTCATTAAGCACAATAGTTTCATTTCATTTCTGATACTTACAATCAGTTGATCCTTTCGCCACTTTGTTGTTGGATGCCTCTCTACCTGCTTTGAATGGTATGAAGCATTATCCATGACAATGATGCAAGGTCTTAAATTGCGAATGCCAGGAATCAGTTGTTTCTTAACCCAGGATTCAAAAGTAGAACTGTTCATTGCTCCATGATAATCTTGCCCCCTTTTTAGGTCAGTAGCATATATCAGACCAGCACCTACAAAATGTGATGCTTCGTACTCATGCCTCAGTTTGTACATAATTAATGCCATTAAAACTGAAAACATTTGTACCTGGTACAAAACCTTCTCTCATTCCTGCATGAACCACAACTAGCCTCCTTCCCTCTGGTGGTCTTTTAATTACTCCTTTACTGGTGCCTTTAATGGTAGTTGCCATGAATAAGTAGTTGAACCTAATGAAAATGATATTTTTGTCTCATAATTTTTACACATAAGTAATATACATTTAATATATATATTTTCAGTAATATACATTTTCAAAGGGCTCTTTTACCATTCATATAGATCCATGTCTCATTAAGGTACACTACAGTCTTTGGGTTTTGACTTCTCTTATTTTTCATATAGTCTGCCACAAAATATAACCTCTTTACATTTATTTCATTTGACTCACAAATACGAATATTTGGGTCTCCTTTCCTCCATGCTAAACCATTTCCTTAATAATTCTGTACAATGTTGTGCATGACCCTCTGAATGAAAAAAATATCATAATTTTCCTTCACGTAATGCCAAACATCTGTAAGTGAGAGTCTTCTGCCTGTTGCAAATGAATAGGTCTTTAGAAAGTCTTCAAAAAGTGAACCACATACTTCATCATTACTCTAAATATAAAATATCTTACCATTATCAGCTTCCTGGTAAATATATCAGCTAATAGCTTCTCTTGCAAATCCATCAGCTGAATCTCTCATGGTCGTGAACGCTTCCTCTTACTTTTAATTGATTTTCCTGCCTTATAATCCCTAATAACGTTTGCCAGAGTTGTATAAGGTCTCTGTAATATATGAATATATTTCAATAAAATAATTATGATTCACATACACATGTTCATTGTGAAGACGTTTTTGAGGCATGCAATAAAGTCAATAATTATTGTGACATTGATGGCTTACCCCCACAATTACAGCTACCTTTGCAGTGACACTGCTCTCAGGAAGTTTCACTTCTTTACGAGAATTTTCTCGCTCTTGTACTTATAAACATTAAGAAGGACCTGCCTTTCACCACTCGATAAAATCCACTTCCCCTTCTGCTTCACTGGAGAGTTATTTCTGGAATTACCTGACATTTCTAAAAATGTCAAGCCCAGCGCTCAAGATTTTCCTTAGGAAACAATTCGCGCACTGGAAACGCAAAAAAACTTGCTTTTTCAGCACGCAAGTGCGGGATGCGGCTCACTCGCATAAGCTCACAATCTCCACACGTTTTGCTGGTTGAAACCGTTGAAGTTGGCACAAATTCATTTCGCTCGCATGCATGCCAGTCTTCAGCCAAAAAAATGTCCCTGGCAGCTGTACTTCCATTACGTGGGGAATTTACGTTGGGGTTGGCACCTACTTTCTCCAACTTAAATGGTAATCAAAAGTCCCTAAGTCAATGTAGTATGTATGGCGGGTGGTTTACGGGAGGTTGGTATTGCCAAGCTCTCTGGGTCACATCTTACGTGGAATAAATCTTAATACCAAGATCATTCTGAATGCCTGTTTGAACTTGAAGCATACAACTCTGGAGCACCATGAATTAAATTCAATATCCAAATAATCCAAATATTTCAGTCTAAAGTATTAAGAAACTTTGCCAATGCTCCCTGGTACGTTCAAAACTATGTGATTCACAATGATTTTAAAATGACAACAGTTAATAAAGAAATTAAAAATTATAGTTTTAAATGTTTTAAAAATTAGAACGCCATACCAATACTTCAGCCGCTCATCTTTTTAGATAACAGTTTAAAAATATGACGTCTTAAAAATTTCCAGCCTCTGGATTTGTCTTACAGATTTTGAAGTTATATTATATGTGAATCAACTGTATTAATGGAGAGACACTCATGAGTATCTTTTTCAGTGTTAAGTATGGAAGTCTACAAATGTATGTATTGTTCTCATGTATTAACAGATGTATACAAACGTTTAATAATAAAAAAGTCCTAACGAAGTTCCCGATTGAATAACCGCGTCCCAGCTGATCAGATGTTCGCTCTATTTTTTTCTTTCTCACCCTTAGGAAGGTACTTCGTAAGAGAAAGTTAAGTAATCGTGCGCCTGAAAACAGCAAATTTTCGTCAGAAAAACTCATATTGCCGGGCCCTGGTAATATATATATATATATATATATATATATATATATATATATATATATATATATATATATATATAAATTATTTTCTGCAAGTCTTTTTTTAAGAACTAGTTCTATATTCACAATATTGCTCCTATTGTATTATGGAATTAAATTCTCTACACTGGGATTCTAAAATAATTTTTCAACTGTTTTGGGGCACCCATGGCTGCAAGAGAACGCTGATAAGCACGTCAAAGGATTCGTGTTGTTATTATTTTTTCGGATAAGCATTAAAGGAAATCTTTGATGGTTCAGAAAGGTTGTAATGTTAAATATTCTAAATCAGGGTTGTCCAACTGGTGTCCCGCGGGCCACATGCGGTTAGGCGAAAAGTCATTTGTCAAAAAAAGCGAAAAGTTATTACTGAAACCGGAAAAGGATATTATTAGTCAAAAGTGAAAGTCCGAGAACATTGCACTCCTAACGAGCGCGCACTTCAGTCAACATCCCCTTAATGTAAAATTAGGTTTACATTTATTTATTGTAAGTTTACATTTAAGAATTGTTTTCTAGTAAATTCATGAATTCAAAATCATCCTTATGTGCTTCACTCCGTTATGCGGTCCTTGAAGCCTTGTAAGTTGGACATCCTTGTTGTAAACGATGCAAAGTAAAACCTTACATAAACAAAGACATAGGAAAACAAAACAAAGGGTAAGTCATTGACCACCCCCCTACTTACTTGGTTTGAGACCGTTAAAGGGTGTGATTTCTGTGACAGGAAAATATTACGACATTGTAATTTTGGTTTAGATCCCATTGAATCACGTTGATCGAAAGTTGTGTGCATTTCGGTAATAGCAATCCTTTTTTCAATGATGTAGTTTTGAATATATTGTAATGATCTATCATTTCGAGACAAAACCCCCAGATGCCACTTTACAAAATGTGACAAGGAATAAACTGATGTATCGATTACAACGGTGCCGACAGAGAATACGTTACAAGTCAAAATTAAAATAAAGAATTAGAGCGCGTGGAATTTGTGAAAATTGAACATAATCGTCCGGTAGAACAGAAATTATGGAATTAAATCATTAAACGGCATCAAATTCGGTCAACGCATTCGGAAGATATAAATTAAAATAGAATTGGAATTTTTTAATGTAACGAGCAGAATATGGCCATTGTTGAGCCAGTAAAAGAAAGATTGTAAACATTTTTTTAAGAATTATAAGAAAACGCACAAACCGATTTGGCTGAAACATTGGGAAACAATAGAGTAAAACACGGGGAAGACCACAAAATTAGTGTCAACTTTGTCGCATGTTCGGAAGCGAAATTATAATATAATATTTGGAAAATTGCAATGAACTAGAAGTATGAACAATTGACGCCATGTTACGAAGAAAAGAAAGTCATCGGAATTAGCCAGAGATTATTAGCAAGCGAGTGGTAACTATTTTGTTGGAGAGCATTTTTTGTAACAATGTAGGTTGGTGAAAAAATTCCGATGTGAGCTCAGATGTGTCGTGGATACCGGAGGGTAAAGGTTCGTGTGCGCGGAATTGGCGCGTAGTAAAATTTCTTTCAGAAGTACGATATTTCGAATAGGGAGTAAAGTTACAATAATTATTGGAATTTTGGAGTATTAGCAAAATTCGGGAGTAAATAATTTTGTTTCAAGTGGAATTTTTTTGTTTGTGATTACGGACAATCAGATGTGATTATCTATTGTAAGGAAATTCAACGCGACGAACATTTCGTTATAAGGTGTAAAAGAGTAGATGCCGAGATCAGAACAATTGGATGTTCATTTTGAATGCAAT
>BLKR01008766.1:0-12964 GCA_011170035.1 Teleogryllus occipitalis
TATTGAGTCACGGGAGCTTTGTAATTGTTGTTGAATAGTTTTAGGGTTTTTCCCACTAACTAATATAGTGATATCATCAGCGAACATATATATTTTTACTGGTTTCTGAATAAGTTCGTTTATATTGTTTATGGCAGTAAGGAACAAGGTAACACTAAGGACGGAGCCTTGGGGTAAACCATTACATAGTTTGAGTTTGTCGGAAAGGATGTTATTGAATTTTACTTGGAGAAATCTTTCACGAAGAAAGTTGGCAATGAAGATTAGAATGTGTCCGTCTATTCCCTTATCATACAGTAGTTGTAGGGTTCTGTCTTTCCACACCATGTCGAAGGCTTTTTCTACATGGAGGCTGATTAGTGCTAGGTGTTGGTTTGTTATGAATGCGTCGCATACGTTGCTGTGGATGTTGATGAGATGGTCAATTGTTGATCTATTTCTTCTAAATTCACTTTGGCAGGGTGATATTAAGTCATTGTGTTCAAAGTCCCATATTAATCTTCTGTTGATTACCTTTTCCATTAGTTTACAAAGGGTGGAAGTTAATGAGATTGGTCTGTAGTTGATAGGATTGGTTATGTCTTTATTTGGTTTAGGTATTGGTATAACTATGGCTTCTTTCCACTTGTTAGGAAATGACCCAGAGGTTAAGAGTTCGTTGAATAGAGTAGTAATATCATTCGGAACGATCCTCCGACCCGAGCGGATCGCTAGTTCGGAGCTCCGTTTCAGTTCTAAGTGAAAGTTATATTTAGTAGTGTTCTCAGCGAGTTGTGTTTTTAGTCTATGTCCTATGACATACCCTCATCAACAGGGCAGGCTATCAGCCAAGCCCTGAATGCAGTCAATAATTGCGACAGCAATTATACATTCAACGGAGCAGTTCCTTCATCACACCACATCGCGGCAGACGGCGATGTCATGGACGCATCGCCATTGCCAGTTCCCGACCCGAGTAGCAGCGAGGTCGGTGGCCACGCTGCTGCCTTCCACACCGCAACAGCAACAGACGGGCTCGACCACCAGTCAACAGGCAACGGAATACAGCGAAAAAGGTCAGTGGGTGACAATTCAATCCATCAAGACCCAAAAAGAAAGAGTGCGGGTACCGGTCACGATAGTGCGTCATCTGGCCAAAATCAACATTCAGACTACGTGTACAATTTACCAGTGCAAAACAGATTCAGTAAATTAAGTAACTCAACATCTAAAGAAGAAGAAAATAGATTCAGTTATCTAAAAGAAAATATCAGTGAGCAATCACAAAACACTATGAAAATTCCCCCAATATTCGTAGCCAATATCACAAACCTCAACGAATTCATAAAAGAACTAAAAACTAGAGTGACCTCAAATTTCGTTGCCGAAAATAAAAATAATAAAGTGAAAATAGTTGCCAAATCAATAACCGACTTCAGAAACATTGTGAAATACCTAATACACACCCAAAGAAGTTTTCATTCTTATAAAAATCCCACCAACAAAAAATTCTCAGTAGTATTTAAAAATATTAACCAATCAATCTCAGAACCTGAAATACTTCAAGACCTCACTCAACGTCACCCATCCATAATAAAAGTAACACGATTACAAAATAACAACAATCCCATCCCGGTTGTAGCAGCTGAATTTAGTGGAAACGAACCTCTAGAAACTATATTAACCATTAAACAAATATGCAACCACCGAGTGACAACTGAAAGAAGACGAAGACCCAACGGCCCCTACAATGTCAAAGATGCTTAGATTTCGGACACTCAAAAAACAATTGTAACCATGTGATTAACTGTGCCTTCTGTTCAGGAAATCATTACATTACTCTGTAACTTGCCCACAAAAACTTCAAACTCCTATTTGTGCTAACTGCAAGGGAAACCACCGTGGGGATATTAGAAATAATAACTGTCCTTATTTCAAAGAAATATATGAAAAGAAAACCTCCACCTCAACCTTCAGAAATAAAAGTACCCACCAACAGAATTCAACACCTCCCCACTCAAATGATTCACTCGCTCACTTCCCAAACTTACCGAAAACCCTACCACTCCAAAACTTCTCTCCAATCAACAACAAAAACCATAACCAAAATATATCCTCAAACCAATCAAACACCCATTCAAGAAATTATCATCAAGCCTCCCTAGCAGACAACTCTCTCATAAATACAATCATTAATACAATATCATCATGTATCGTAAACTTCATAAATTCATTGATCCCTACAGTCATTTCAGCAATCCAAAACTCAGTCACCTCGTTTCTAAGTAATAATAATGCAAGTGCTTCTCCCTAAAAATTTAACACTCATAAACTGGAACGCAAATGGCATCCTAAATAAAAAAACAGAGTTAATAAATTTCCTGCACTCCTTCAAAATAGACGTAGCATGCATAACTGAAACCCATCTCAAAGCACGAAATAAACTTTACATTCCGGAATATACAATATATAGAGCAGATAGAACAGAGAACAACGGAGGAGGAGTCCTAATTGCAGTAAAATCCACTATAGAGCACCACCAGATAAATACCGTTCACACACCCGGCTTAGAAACCATAGCAATCAGACTAATTATAAATAGCCACGACTGGAACATAATATCAGCCTACAAACCTCCCACAACAAAAATAGTTGATGCTAATCTACTAAATTTATTTCAACCCCAGATAAGTACATTAGTATTAGGAGACCTTAATGCCAAGAATACTAACTGGGGATGCCAAGCAAACAACCATGATGGAAAAATACTTGAAAAAATAATAAATCAAAACAACTTAAAAATAATATCCACAACAGAACCCACATATTACCCTTACGACCGACTCAGAAATCCAGATATTCTCGACATAGGCATTACTAACTCTAGCACTCAATTTTATTCAACGCCGGTTTTTGAACTTGACTCGGACCACATACCAGTTCTAATAACCTCCCATCAGCTGCCTCCACCTCATTCCCCAACGCCCAAACCCAACACACTCAAAATTAACTGGCACAAGTTTCAGAACATCATAAGCAGTGCTATCCCCAAAATTAAAATATTAAATAGTCCAATTGAAATTGAAAATGCCGTAACTTACCTAAACACACTAATACATTCCACCCTACAAACTTCACAAATTAAACTAAAAAAAACAACCTAAATGCAACAAGGACACAATATTGCCGCAGGAAATACTACATGCCATAAAAATAAAAAACAAAACTAGAAGACTGTGGGCCAACTTAAGAACCCCAGAAATTAAGTCCGAACTCAATACAATTACCAACATAGTCAAAAGATTAATTAAAAAGCACAATGCCCAACAATTCCACACCAAAATTGAATCGCTGAACACCAAAAACAACTCAATATGGATCTTTACCAAAAAAATATTAAATAAAAAAACAATAATCCCCCCATTAAACCAAACAGTAGGAAAAGCATACACTTCAATTCAAAAAGCGGAAGAATTAGCCACGTATTTCGCCTCAACATTCACAACTAACACAACTAAACCCCATCCCGAACATAAAACAATCACTACAGCAGCAGAACAATCGGTATATGGACCTCATCATAGAATTCAATACATTTCCCCAAAAGAAATCACACAAATAATTAGAAAACTACCAAATAAAAAATCACCAGGTCACGATAAAATAAACAATTTGATACTAAAAAAGCTACCCCCACCAGCAATAGCTTATATAAATAATATATACAACTCTTGTTTCAGAATAAGTCACTTCCCTTTTGCCTGGAAACATGCAGTTATTATCCCAATTCCTAAACCGAATAAAAACACGGCAAATGTCATCAGTTACAGGCCAATAAGCTTATTACCCTCTCTCTCAAAAATTTTTGAAAAGATAATTCTAAAAAGACTGACCAAACATATAGCTTCTACTAATCTCATACCAAAAGAACAATTCGGCTTTACGAAACGTACTTCAACGCAACACCAATTATTAAGAATCTCGGAACATTTATACTCATCATTTCAAAAAAAATATCATACAATAGCTATCTTCTTAGACATATCACAAGCATTTGATAGAATCTGGCACCAAGCATTAATATGCAAAATCAAAAAAAGCGGTACCCCATACTACTTAACGGAAATCATTAAGAAATTCTTAGAAAACAGAACATTCTCAGTAGCAGTAAATAATCACCACTCAAACCCCAAAACAATAAACGCAGGCTTACCCCAAGGATCCCCCCTCTCACCAACTCTTTTTAACATATATGTAGCAGATATTCCGAAGTTGCACCCCATACAAATAGCCCAGTTTGCTGACGACACAGCAATTTACTCATCCGGAACCTCACTCACAGCAATCAAAAATAGAATGCAAATATATATAAATCTAATTGAAAGCTGGGCAAAGTCAAAAATAAAACTCAATCCAATTAAAACTGCAGCTAAGATATTCACACTAAGACCATATACCTCTCCTCCCCCATTAACATTAAACAATGAAACGATAATCTGGTACCCATCAAACAAGCCAATAAAATACTTAGGTCTAAACATTGATACAAAACTAAACTGGAAACATCACATTGACAATAAAGTAATACAGGCAAAAAACAAACTATTACAATTAAAACCACTAATCAATAGAAACAGCCATCTACCATATGACACCGCACTCGTAATATATAAAACAATAGTCAGACCCCTCCTACTGTATGCATGCCCAATATGGCTAAATGCAGCTAGAACCAATCTTAACAAAATCCAAATTATACAAAATCAGTTCTTAAGGACAATTACCAACGCACCATGGTTCATATCTAATGCACAGCTCCATAAAGAATTCAATCTCCAACCCATAACCCAGCACATTCTATACCTATCCACCCAATTCTATTCCAACCTAATGCAGATACCAAATTTAACCGGATTCAAACTAGCCAGAAACCCCACCCATTCCACAAGAATAAAAAATAAGTACCCTTTCCATATATTCCAACAACAATTTTCCGAAATGGACTCTGATTAGAGGTGACCATTAGATTTCCTCGACCGCAATGCTAGTTGTAAGATTAATTTTAGTTTAGTTAGTAAGTCAACAAACATATGTAGAGTTAATGTAACTGAGCTATGTAAATCATCAAGGAAAACAATAAATAAAAAAATACAATAAAAAAATTAAAAAAATACCTGCTAATGAACTTGGCATTTTCCAAATTCCAAACTTTTACCTAGTAGGCTTTTATTGTAGAGAGAGAGTGAATCGCATCAACATCCTACATATGGTGGTTCTTGTACTTAAGCTAGAAATAAAATCGATTCTATCTACTTGACGGAATTAAATACGTATTCCGTTGAAAATGTTTTCGAAATTTCTGTTGTACATCTTCCTGCGCTAAAAATGTCATTACTTTGGATCTACAGTACTCCAACAACGAGAGATGCAGATTATATTTTGTTCTTAGAAAAATTACAGATAACACTTAATAAAAGTCAACAATCTCTCTTTTAAATACATTGTTGTATGCGGAGATTTTAACATTGATTTCCAGGTCAACTCTTCCGAAAAAAACAGTTCTCTATTTAATTAATTCCTTCAGTTTAGATATAATAAATGTACCTACACGGATAACACTAAATTCAATGAAGGCAACCGCTCAAATTATAATTAACAAAACTACTACTCGTTATGAAGTTGAAACAAAGGATTTAGGATACAGTGACCACAATGCACAAATTCTTACAATTATAAGAAATGCGAACACTGATACAATAAATAATACACGTATGAATAAATTATTTACTTAAGGTAAAATAAAATTATTCATTGATTATTTGATGCAGAAGTCTTGGGACGCAGTCTATAATACAGTTGATACAAACGATAAATATAATTCTTCTTTTCAACGTTTTCCATTTCATTTTAACATTTGATTTCCTCTTCAAAGAAAGAAAAAATATTTCACTCAAAAGCAATTCTTGGATAACACACGGGATTAGGACACCATGTAAAAGCAAATGAATTCTTTCTTTTTTTAATACACATAAGGTACAGATTGTTGATTGATAAATTAATTTTTTCGTGTTTTCGGGCGCGTCAACTGCTTCGGTCATTAGTCCCGTTAGTGTAGTGCATGTTTTTTCTCGGGAGATGGCGGTGATCTTCCCCCGCTGGATGGCGAGATTTGGCGCCGACCTACCGTCGGCTAGTGGGGTTTCCCCCTAACCAGGACTCTCCCCACCAACGGGGCACCGCCCCAGTCGGGACAAGCTCTAAGCTCCCGACCGGTCTCCCGGAATATGTAGTAGTGTAGTGAATGTTAGTGTAAGTGTGTGTGTGTAAGAGGCGAGGATAGGACAAGGAAGAGGAAGGACAGATCGCGCGCGGTCCGTGGCCCGTTTGATAGGGTACTGCTCCGGCATTCGCCTGGTGTTGATCGGAGAAACCACGGAAAACTACCGATCAGAGCCGGCCGCTAGAATTCTCCTCCAGACAGCAGCTGAATTCGACCTAGCTGAAAAGCTAGTGTCGAAAATCCTGCCGCCGTCAGGACTCGAACCTAGGACATCCCGGTTAGAGGCAGGGCAGTAACATCAGTTAGCTACCGCTACCGGTAGTACAGATTGTCATTCAATTCGTTATACGATATAACAATGATGTAACATCCAATAAGTTTTATTGACAATCACCTTTAAGTGTGCATATGAACAATATAAATCAGCCATCCTTCCGACAATTCTCTCTCGAAACACAGACTCGAAACCTCTCACTACATAGATTTCGACCATGATTCTTGAACAAGAGAATAACTACTATGCAAGACTATGTCTCGAAACATTAAGTATTAAGATACATACGACCATGAATGCTTATGAATGCTTATGAATGATTAAGACAGAGATGAATGCTTATGAATGCTTAATTTAACGTTTTAATTGTAAAATGTGTTCTGATTGCAGCACCTGAAGGTGGAGATAACCTATTTCGAATCGTTATGTAATGTTTTGTAACCAATACACACTTACAAGGCGATTGTCAATAAACACTTATTGGACCTTACATCATTGTTATATCCCATAACGAATTCTTTCTTTCCATTTGTAAACATCTTAATGTATCTTAAGATTTCCTCCTTTACCTCAAAAAAATACAATCATTGATAAGAAAAGTCATAAGGCAGGCTAAAATCATGAAACACAATCAGGATATTTTGAACTCAAATGACAAAACAAAAGCAATGTGGAATATAATAAAAAAATACGACCAAATCAACTAGAAACATTGTGGAGAATGTATTAAAATATAGCAATACACATGTGAACGATCCTGCAACAGGAGCTAGTCTCTTTAACCAATACTTTTCGAGAATTGCTGCCGTTCTCATTAAAGGTCTTCAGCCACAAAATTCAATAACAGTCATTTCGCCAAAAATTTTAGACACGATGTTCGTTTCCGAAACTTCTTCCCATGAAATTCTCAAAATAATCGGTAAACTAAAAAATAAATATTCAGCCGGTTTACATGAATTCCCGGATTCTTTGTTAAAGACCTCGGCGCCTGCCATTATACATCCGTTAACTCGCCTATTTAATGCATCTTTGTGCACCGGAACGTTTCCAGATATTTTCAAAACTGCTACGATTATGCTGCTCTTCAAAAAAGGCAACGAAAATGAAATTCAAAATTATCGGCCTATTTCTCTGTCAGTTTTTTCAAATATATTACAGAGACACTCTTACGTACGAATGGAAACCTCTCTATAAACACGACGCGCTTTCAGATTGCCAACATGGATTCAGAAAATCAAAATCAACGGAAACAGCTATATTTTCCTTTCTTAAAGATGCCTCATCTTTGGACCAAAACGAAGAACCTATTGGATTATTTTTAGAACTCTCAAAATCTTTTGACATCATTGATCATGACCTTTTACTTTCAAAATTACCTTCATATGGAATCCGTGGTATTGCCATAGATTGATTATGTTCGTACCTTAAACAACGATCACAGAGAGTGGAAATACCTTACTGAAGTGATGGACCATTATGTACATACCTTTCTGGCTATTTGCCAATTGCACGTGGAGTTCCTCAAGAATCGATTTTAGGCCATATTCTCTTCCTACTATACGTAAACCATATGCCCTCGACGATTCGAAACGGAAGAACGGTTCTCTTTGCGGATGATACGAACATCCTTTGCAGTAAAGAAACCGTAAATAGTACAATATCAGACGTTATAAATTGGTTCCGTAATAACAAATTAATAGTAAATGAAAAGGAAACAGTTTTAATGCAGTTTTCCATTTCAAATACACAATTCTGCGCCTCATTGAAAATGAACGGTGTACTATTTGACTGATGTTAAGGCAAGAAAATTTTTAGGTCTCTCAATTCAGTCAAACCTTAAATGGAACGTCCATTTAAATGAGTTGAACACAAAATTAAGTTCATTGTGCTACGCGTTCAGATTTAGTTCCAATTCAGTCAGCCTTCATACTGCTCGTTGTGTATATTTCGTGAATGTTCATTCCCCCCTGAGATATGGCATAATATTTTGGGGAAATACATCTTATAGCTCCCAGACGTTTCAATTACAAAAAAGAATTATACGAATAATAACCTAATCCCACCCCCGTTATTCTTGTAAGCCACTCTTTATTAATCTAGGGATTTTACCATTACTTTGTTGATATACGAATCAGTGGATTTTGTAAAAAAATTTTTAAAAAAAGACGTTAAGGGCGGGAATATATTTTCAGAAAACGCCGATGTCTATATCTATAACACACGACGTAGTTATCATATTCATTAGGTGACAGCATCAACAGATCATTACAAACAATTCACATACATGTACATTATTTTACAACACTGCCAGATGACATTAAACGGTTAAATTCGATAGAAAAGTTTAAATCCCAGGTAAAATCGTCTCTGCTGCATAACTGTTGCTATACAATAAGAGACTATACTGAGCATTAAAAAGAAAGTAACATTAATTTTAACAATGATATTTAATGTATTATTTCCCATTTGAACTGTATAATTCTAAACAACCAGTAACAAGACTTGTGCCGCAGCCTCCAGGTCAATGACGCGTATCTCGGTCAGGTTTTTCGTCTAATTTCCCTGATCCTTTGAGTAAATTCTGAAATGGCCCCTTGTTTTGCTTCTGGACATAAGTAACTTCATTATCTGTGCACGTCTAGAATTCAGAGGGAAATACAGTTATTAAAATGATCGTTTCCATGTTGTCGTGGCAGGAAACTTGACGAAGGACTAGATGAGGGATAAGAGCCCAAATGTATTGCTGATTTACCCTTGATAATAGATTTTATTACATCGAAGCGAATATTTTTTTTAACAGTCCTTGCAAAAACCGCTCATTTTCTTTCTGTATTCAACTATCTAGCTTAGAGATGGGATCACAGAATTTTGAAAACGTGCACAGAATTCAATTCTCCCCATAGCACGTTATACACCGTTTTTAACCGTTTTTAACATGAAATAAAAATAGAAAATAAAGGCAATTACAAGCTATGAACAGAAATAAACATGTTTTATAAACATTAATATATAAAAACAGTTTAATTATTAGATTCTTAGATGCGATTCAAGACTTACAACTATTGCTCTAGATAAGCTTTAACTATTTCATACAAATAAAATCTAAACAGTAATAAACGACAAGAATTGAGCCTCGTGGTCCGTTCCGTATTTTTAGAACTGTTGTCACTATCCCTTCTTAAGTCTTCCTCATTATCTTCTTTCTGGAACGTATTGTTTGATGAATTTTGTCATACTTGTGTCTGGCATTCGTTCAATATGTTCGTTCCGCCTTAGTGTGTACTGTTTTATTATATCTACGATATCATTCATCTTCACTTCTGCTCTCATTTCAAGTGTAACGTATTATGTCCAACCTATTCTGACAATTGTTTAAAACATTTTTGCAGTACTTGCACGAAAAGCAGGGCCATATTGTCAGTTGAGAGGAAGATTCTGTAATTAGTTCTCTCATGGAATTCTGTTTATTTTCAGGGAGTTTGTTTACATCCTCTGAGGCTGTACGGGTATATACTTGGCACCAAAAACTCATAATATGGGTAAAGCCAGGCTCAGGTATACCAGCTTTACGAAACGAAAGTTTTGAATGAATTTCTATGTATCTTTTGGTAATTGCATTTGCAATTATATTATGTGGTATTAGATGACGATTAAAATTATAATCCTTTAGAGTATTGGTAATGGGTCACTACAAGGTCATTAATGTTTACAGATCTGTAATTTGTAGTAAGGTTTTCCGCCACTTGAATGCTACTTAGAAACACACATTATATTATTAGATATTCGCGAAAAGGACATATCGCTGGGGTCTAGAGAAGAGAGTTAATCCATCTTCAAGCTCAATTACAACGGCCTGTTCCTCGCAGGGTAATACATCAGTAGACGTAACGTTGGCGTAAGACATCTTTACTAAAGGGTCTGCATTCTTACAGCCATGTTCGCTTGTCTCCCCTTCCCTCGACACCACGTGCTCGACCGTCCTTCGCAGCAGGTAGGGGACTCCTTGTCGCTGGTGACCGGCCGAGACCGTCGACTCGGTCGGTTGTCGATAGCGGGCGGACCCCGTTCTGGCGAACTGCGACTCGCAACACTCCGTCGCCCCATCGGAGTAAATATCGGACGCTAAGTTTCAGAAAAAAAGGAGTATTGATTCGTTTTTTAAACAAACGACCATTATGTTTCCTTTTACAAAACTGAATTTATAAAAATGTAAATCATAAAAATAAAAAAAAAGACTCCAAAATGTTAGTCCCAGACGCTCTGAAGAACCTGAAGTGAATCTACTGAAGAACCAGTGAATTCAAAAAGATAATTCTCGTGTTCGAGATAAATTCCTTTCTTTGTAATGACTAGACATTGGATATTTAGGAAATTCCCTATTTTATTCGAATGAACATTTGTAAACGCTTTTGGTATAAATACAAGAATTATGAAAAATTAACAATTCTGAGGAATATTTATTTTGCTTATTTTCACGTAAATGTATTTTAAGGCATATTTAATTTTCTAAGCTTTTTTCTTGAAATTTATTTCTATTTTCTTCTAGTCTTAGTTAAAAATTTGTGTTTAAGTCATTTTGACTTTTGCTAATCTTAGTCGATAGGTATCAAATCTCTATTTTTTGTCTAGTTCTCCACAGAGGATGTTATTTGTGTTTGACTTTCATATTCTATATTTATAGAGATTAAGAGCTCGCTTTTTTCTCACTTCTTCACTCAAAGAATAGAAGCGGTAGATAAGGATCAGGGGCGAACGCTGCGACAGATTCGTCATGCAAACATCACTCCCTTCCTATGGGGCAAGTCGATAACCTTGACTTCCAACATTCATCTTCTAGATGTCCAGGGAAGTAATGGAAGGGAAGGAAAGTTCTGTTAATTCAAAGAATTATATATTAGATATTTTTCACATGCCAATTATGAACATTAAAGGCGATTAGTACATTTTTTTTTTGTAATTTCTAGGCTTATACTAAATTAGAATATTCGGCATTTTTCTATTACCCAAGAATGTTATAAAATCATTAATTTTTCCTCATTTTATATGGTGTACATACAAATGTTCTGCTAAATTTAGAGACAAGTGTAATGAAATATATTAGTGCGTTTCCCTTCCAATTTTGTATATAAAAAATAATTGCGAAATGTTAACTTTCTGCCTTATACATAATATTTTATTTGCTTATTTGAAAATTTAATTCAGGTCCATATTAACATTATTAGAGATTCCAATAAACAAACCGTTTTCAACATTGTTTAACAACTTACAATGTAAAAAGGATTGATGGAAATTTCTTTAAGTTTTTATTCGATTGTATTGATAGTAAATAGTATATAATAAATAGTATTGATTGTATGTATAGTAAATAGTATTGAATGTTTAAAATGTTTGTAATATTTGATAAATCAGATATTTCAACGAAACCGAGACCCGTACAATTTAAGCGTTTCTTGCACTATCCGTGGACAAAATTTAATGATTTAATGATATATTGGAGCCATTTTTGAGAAAAATTTGAAAACGTTGTTGGAGCTACATGTAAAGCTACCATCAAAACACAAAATATCCCTTCGAAACTCGTAGGGCCTGGAGGACATTCAGATCCATCGGAGAATATGAATGTTGGTGAAAATCATCTGTGTAGGTCGGTTTTGGCGGATGGTTTAAGGCGCTAGCGTTGACCCACACAGATGGACGCGTAGACCCGCTTGGCGATGACAATCGTTTTTTCGGTATCAAGGACACATGGGTTCTGAGAACAACTTGTTAGAGAAAGTACTTTACTACTTATAGAAATAAGATTTATACGCGTTTCGATATAACAATACAATTTTTTCTGTCGAAAAATGGCCGATTTTTGCCGCACAAAGCAATACATTGTCTTTGCTACGTAAGTAGTATTACGAGGAAAAAGTAAAAACCTGTAAGTTTTCGATCTTCGAGTTCTTATAGTATACTACCCTCTCAAATGAATATGCAATCAATCAGATATCAATGAAATATTTACCGAACACTGTAACATTTCAAACATTTTTCGGCGTCTTCCTACAAATACAATATAAAAATAATTTTTCCTTGAAGAAATAAGTTGTCCATAGACTCTTAAAGTATGATCATATACATTTTTTTACGCTCATTACGAGGCAGATGTGTTGCATTTTCTTGTCAAACCCTTCTTTGCACTTGCAAAGTTCCTTCCATTGCGCGGCATCCGTTCATGCGCACTCTCGCGTCGCAACCTTTGCACACACACCCTCTGCTTTCCGGTGGCGCGTTGGTCGGAGTCCCCAGTTCACATGCGGACGCACTGCGCACAGTGAAAGCGTTCGCGAGTTACGCTCCGTGGCCATATTGATAATGCATGTTGGAGAGTCCGTATCAGAACCATGTGTCACGCAAATGAAATCGAAACATTCCTAGTCGCGTCTAGT
>BLKR01008767.1:0-7500 GCA_011170035.1 Teleogryllus occipitalis
GTTCCCCGGGCCGAAATAGGCCCGGAGAACACGGGTGCCGAGGGCACTTTTTTCCAAGTTTCCGCTCCTTAGAACGGGGCGCGCCGGACTTGGTCTCCGGCAGGGGCAGCGCGCTTTTACTTCTTGCCCCCTATAAAGGGAGAAACCTCGGCCCCAGGCTGTTTTTCGGCGGGTTGCCTAGATTTCTCGGCGATCGAGGCCTCGTCGTCCGGGAGCCCGTTTTCAGGTCCCGTGATCGCCACTTTTCGGAGTTTTCGCGGGGCGCGCCGGACTCTGTCTCCGGCAGGGGTCGCGCCTTCGAAACACTTCGACCCCCGGGTTACGGAACTCGCGTTTTTCGCCGCGCCCGCCCCCGCCCTCGCTGGTTTTCGGTTCTTTAACATTGTTTAACACCGGGACGACGCTACGGGACTACGCTTTCGGGATTTTCGGCCGGAAAAAGGCGTTTTCGCGATTTTCGACCTCCGGGCGTCCCGCGGGGCGCTGGTTTCGAATTTGTTGCTAAATTTGTTGTTATTTTTTTTTCGTCGCGTCCGAACGTAGACGCGACGGCGGTTCCGACGGCGGCGTCGGCGCCGCGATCGCGCCGCCCGTTTTCGAGATACGCTAATTGTTTATAAAAAAACGCTAGTCGAGGCCGGTTTTTCGGCGCGGTTTCGGTCGTCCGCGAGCGCCCCGCACGCGACGGCGCCGGCGCCGCGTCGATACGTCGCTCCGCGGCCGAGTTATTCGCTCGTAAACAATTTTATAAACAAATTCGCTAGCGCCGAAACGAAGCGTCGGGCGTCGTCGACCCTCATGACCTTTTCGACGCGCGGCGCCGTTTCGCGTCGGGGGGTGGCGGTCCGGTGCCGCTAGGGGCGTGGGCGGCGGAGAAAACGGCTTATAAACAATTAAACTCGTTCGCTTTCGTAGCGCCTAAACGCGGCGTCGGAGCGCGTCGGCGCCGGGGACCTTTTCGACGGGAAGCGATGCGTTTTATCGGTTTTCGGGATCGCGGGATTTTTTCCGGTCTCGGGTGCGGCCCGGCGCCGCGCGCGTCGTTCGTTTTCGCGGCGGGCGGTTTCCGCGCGCGCGGGGTCGGACGCGGGGCGACGCCGCGAGTCCGACGCCGCAAGCCGCGCGTCGATGCGACTTTTATTTTCCGAGCGGTTCGCGTTCTTAGATCACGAAAAAAAATACAGCGGTTGCCTATCCTGCCCCTTAACGCGGTCCCCGCCGCGTGTCGCGACCTTCGCTCGCCGCTACCTCCGAAACGGGCGCCTTTCCGAGAGAAACGCAGGGGAGCTTTTCTCTTCGTCTCGGCGAGCTCTACCGCGCGGCGACGTCGCCGGATTTTTCCGCGCGCCCGTCGGCGCGCCGGGTGGCGAAAACCCCGTTTTTCGCGAGTTTTCCGGGTTTTTCGGCGGGAGGGAAATTTTTTCGGAAACCCGAAAAAAAACCGCCGGCGGCCCTCGGCGAGACGCGTCCGACGCCGCAAGCCGCGCGTCGATGCGATTTTTCCTTCCCGAGTTATCCGCGTTCTTAGATCACGTAACTCGGCGCGGGTCGCCGGAGCACGTGTTTGCGGTTCCGGCGACGCGTCGCGACCTTCGCTCGCCGAAATCTCGGAAACGGGCGCCTTTTCGAGAGAAACGCAAGGGAGCTTTTCTCTTCGTCTCGGCGAGCTCTATCGCGCTGGGCCGTCGCCGGAATTTTCCGCGCGCCCGTCGGCGCGCCGCGGGGCGAAAACCCGGTTTTTCGAGGGTTTTCCGGGTTTTTCGGCGGGAGGGAAATTTTTTCGGAAACCCGAAAAAAAACCGCCGACGGCCCTCTGCGAGACGCGTCCGACGCCGCCAGCCGCGCGTCGATGCGATTTTTTGTGCCCGAGTTATCCGCGTTCTTAGATCACGTAAACCGCCGGCGGTTGCCTATCCTGCCCCTTAACGCGGTCCCCGCCGCGTGTCGCGACCTTCGCTCGCCGCTACCTCCGAAACGGGCGCCTTTCCGAGAGAAACGCAGGGGAGCTTTTCTCTTCGTCTCGGCGAGCTCTACCGCGCGGCGACGTCGCCGGATTTTTCCGCGCGCCCGTCGGCGCGCCGGAGGGCGAAAACCCCGTTTTTCGCGGGTTTTCCGCGTTTTTCGGCGGGAGGGAAATTTTTTCGGAAACCCGAAAAAAAACCGTCGGCGGCCCTCGGCGACGCGCGTCCGACGCCGCAAGCCGCGCGTCGATGCGATTTTTTCTCGCCGAGTTATCCGCGTTCTTAGATCACGTAACGCGGCGCGGGTTGCCTAAGTCCCCGCCGTCGCGCGCGACGCGCCCGATTTTTTCGCGGCCAAACGACGCCTCCGACGGCCGCGAGGGTCCTTACGAGTCGGATTCGGGAAGGAACCGCGCGTCCGGGGAAAAATCCGCGAGGTCGCCGGAGGCCCGGGTTCGAAGTTCGGACCGGGCTCTCGCGGTTTCCCGCGCGGGGCGGGGACGCCGAAAATCGAGGAGACGCGCCTTTCGACGCCGAACGCGACGCCGCGAACCGCGTCTCGATATCTCTCCGCGTTCGCCCGGAAAAAATTCGCGAAATCGCCTTCCGGAAGCCGATTCGGGGCCGACCTCCACGCCGCACCGCGGCTCCGATCGGGTCGGGACCGGTCGGAATCGAAAGAGGAGCTTCTCGTCTACGGGATCGCCGAGTTTCGGGGTCGCCGGTTCGAAAACCTCGGAGTTATTAGCTCCCGAAAAGCTCGACTTTCGCGCTCGCCTTTTCGGACTCTGTTTTCTAAGAAAACGGAGGCGGGGTCGCGGTATACGAACGTCACGGCGGATCTCGAGCTTGCTCGATCGGCCGCGCGCCGGAAACGAACCGTTTTCTGGAAGTTGAACCTAGATCGCCCGGGGAACTCGGGAAAAACGTTAAAAAAATTCTACGAAAATTGTTTATAACAAATGTTTAAACAATTTTCCTTGTTTACCGCGCGAACCGAGCGCCGATTTTTTTCCGGGTAGCCGACGCCGAGACGCGTCCGACGGCGCAAACCGCGTTTCGATCCGACGCCGGAGCTCGGAGATATCGAATTTCGAAAAAACGCGCTCCCCCACCCCCCTTCCCGGCCACGCCCCCTCCGCGGCGAAAACCTCCGCGGAATCGAACCGTTTTCCGGGACCGGACGCGGAATCGCGCGGGGAACGCGGGAAAAATGCCGAAAAAATTCCCCGGAAATTGTTTACGGAAATTGTTTAAACAATTTCGCGAATTCGCGGAGCGGCGATTCCGCGAAAAACGCCCTCGGACGCGCGAGGGCGACTCGTTTCGGAAACTTCAAACCGCGATTCGATCCGACGTCGGGTCGCGGAGGAATTAATTCGCGAAAACGAAAACGTTTCGCAAACGTTTGCCCGTGACGTCACGAGTAGCGAGGTTCGACGCCCCCGTGCGCCCGAACGCGCGGACCGAGAGGTCCGAAACTCCGGATCCCTCTACTAGCCGGGGCAAGGAACGCGATGCGCGCGTTTTCGAACCCCGCAAAAAATTGTTTATAGGAATTGTTTAAACAATTTTTCGAAATCGCGACGCGGCGGTTTTTGAAAAAATACCCTCCGACGCGCGAGGGCGAGTCGTTTTCGGAATTCGAAACCGCGAGGCGATCGGACGTCCCGTTCCGGAGGAATTAATTCGCAAAGTCGCGAATCGGCGAAACGTATTGAAAACGTTTGCCCGTGACGTCACGAGTAGCAAAGTTCGGCGCCCCCGTGCGCCCGAACGCGCCGACCGAGAGGTCTGTAACCTCGGATTCCTCGACTAGCCGAGGCGGAGAACGCGATGCGCGCGTTTTCGAACCCCGGACGAATTTGTTTATAGGAAAAGTTTAAACAATTTTCCTAATTCGCGACGCGGCGGCTTTGAAAAAAATACCCTCCGACGCGCGACGGACAGTCGTTTTCGGAATTGGAAACCGCGAGCCGATCCGACTTCCGGTTGCGGCGGAATTAATTCGCCAAATCGCGTTTTCGAAACGTAATTTCGGTGGCCCCTTGCGCCCGAACGGGCCGACCGAGAGGTCTGTAACCTCGGATTCCTCGACTAGCCGAGGCGGAGAACGCGATGCGCGCGTTTTCGAACCCCGGACGAAATTGTTTATAGGAATTGTTTAAACAATTTTTCGAAATCGCGAGTTGGCGATTTTGCAAAAAATACCCTCCGACGCGCCAGGACGAGTCGTTTTCGAAATTCGAAACCGCGAGGAGATCGGACGGCTGGTTGAGGAGGAATTAATTCCCAAAGTCGCGTTTTCGACACGTGTTTTTGTAAACATTAGTACGTAGCGAAATTGGACGGCCCCGTGCGCCCGAACGGAGCGACCGAGACGGCTCAAACTTCGGATTCCTCGACTAGCAAGGGCGGAGAACGCGACGCGTCGGTTTTCGAACCCCGGAAAAAATTGTTTATGGAAATTGTTTAAACAATTTCTCTAAATCGCGACGAGGCGGATTCGCAAAAAATAGCTAAAGACGCGCGAGAGCGAGTCGTTTTCGGGATTCGAAACCGCGAGCCGATCCGACGTCCGGTTGCGGAGGAATTAATTCGCAAAGTCGCGAATCGGACTTACGTATTGAAAACGTTTGCCCGTGACGTCACGAATAGCAAAGTTCGGCGGCCCCTTGCGCCCGAACGCGCCCACCGAGAGGTCTCAAACCCCGGATTCCTCGACTAGCCAAGGCGGAGAACGCGATGCGCGCGTTTTCGAACCCCGGACGAATTTGTTTATAGCAAAAGTTTAAACAATTTTCCTAATTCGCGACGCGGCGATTTTTGAAAAAATACCCTCCGACGCGCGACGAAGAGTAGTTTCCGGAATTGGAAACCGCGAGCCGATCCGACTTCCGGTTGCGGAGGAATTAATTCGCCAAATCGCGTTTTCGAAACGCATTTTCGGCGGCCCCTTGCGCCCGAACGGGCCGACCGAGAAGTCTGTAACCTCGGATTCCTCGACTAGCCGAGGCGGAGAACGCGATGCGTGCGTTTTCGAACCCCGGACGAAATTGTTTATAAGAAATGTTTAAACAATTTTTCTAAATCGCGACGCGGCGATGTCGAAAAAAATACCCTCCGACGCGCCAGGACGAGTCGTTTTCGAAATTCGAAACCGCGAGGAAATCGGACGGCTGGTTGCGGAGGAATTAATTGGCAAAGTCGCGTTTTCGACACGTGCTTTTGTAAACACTTGTAAGTAGCGAAATTGGGCGGCCCCGTGCGCCCGAACGGAGCGACCGAGACGGCTGAAACCTCGGATTCCTCGACTAGCAGGGGCGGAGAACACGACGCGTCGGTTTTCGAACCCCGGAAAAAATTGTTTATAGGAAATGTTTAAACAATTTTTCTAATTCGCGACGCGGCGATTTCGCAAAAAATACCCTCCGACGCGCGACAAAGAGTCGTTTACGGAATTGGAAACCGCGAGCCGATCCGACTTCCGGTTGCGCGGGAATTAATTCGCCAAATCGCGTTTTACGACACGTGTTTTCGGCGGCCCCTTGCGCCCGAACAGGCCGACCGAGAGGTCTGTAACCTCGGATTCCTCGACTAGCCGAGGCGGAGAACGCGATGCGTGCGTTTTCGAACCCCGGACGAAATTGTTTAAAGGAATTGTTTAAACAATTTTTGTAAATAGCGACGCGGCGAATTGGCAAAAAATACCCCCCGACGCGCCAGGACGAGTCGTTTTCGAAATTCGAAACCGCGAGGCGATCCGACGTCTGGTTGCGGAGGAATTAATTCCCAAAGTCGCGATTTCGACACCTGGTTTTCAAAACCCATGTTCGTAGCCGAGTTCGGCGGCCCCGTGCGCGAGAACGGGCCGACCGGGACGGCTGAAACTCCGGATTCCTTTACTAGCCGGGGCGGGGAACGCGTTGCGCGCGTTTTCGAACCCCGGAGGAAATTGTTTATAAGAATTGTTTAAACAATTTTCGTAAATCGCGACGCGGCGGATTCGCAAAAAATACCCCGAGACGCGCGAGGGCGAGTCGTTTTCGGAATTCGAAACCGCGAGCCGATCCGACCTCTGGTCGCGGAGGAATTAATTCGCAAAGTCGCGTTTCGGACTTGCGTATTGAAAACGTTCGCCGTGACGTCACGAGTAACGAAGTTCGACGCCCCCGTGCGCCCGAACGGGCCGACCGAGAGGTCTGTAACCCCGGATTCCTCGACTAGCCGAGGCGGAGAACGCGATGCGCGCGTTTTCGAACCCCGGACGAAATTGTTTATAAGAATTGTTTAAACAATTTTCGTAAATCGCGACGCGGCGGATTCGCAAAAAATACCCTCGGACGCGCGAGGACGAGCCGTCTTCGGAACTCGAAACCGCGAGCCGATCCGACGTCGGGTCGCGGAGGAATTAATTCGCAAAGTCGCGTTTCGGACTTGTAATTTTTTTTCCGGGCCGACGCCCCCCGAGTAGCGACTTTGGGGCCGACCGGAACGCCGGGAAACGAGCCCAGGGGGGGGGCGGCGGGCCTGGGTTCGAAAGCCCGGCGAGCGGACTGTTCGCCGACGGGAGGACGACCCCGCGCGAGCATTCGCCTGGAATCTATTCCGCGTCCGAAGGGCCGAAAATCGCAAAGTCGGCGCTCGCCGCCGGGGCCGACGCCTCCCGAGTGGCGACCTTGGGGCTACCCGGAACGCCGGGGAAAGGGTCCAAGGGGGGGCGGCGGGCCTGGGTTCGAAGGCCGGGCGAGCGGGCTGCCCGCAAACGAGAGGAACGACCCGCGCGAGCATTCGCCTGGAAGTTATTCGACGCTCGAAGGGGCGAAAATCACAGAGTCGGCACTGGGCGCGTGGGCCGACGCCACCAAAGTCGCGTCTTTGGGGCTACCCCCAACGCCGGGAAAAGGGCCCAAGGGGGGGCGGCGGGCCTGGGTTCGAAGGCCGGGCGAGCGGGCTGCCCGCAAACGAGAGGAACGACCCGCGCGAGCATTCGCCTGGAAGTTATTCGACGCTCGAAGGGGCGAAAATCACAGAGTCGGCACTGGGCACGTGGGCCGACGCCACCAAAGTCGCGTCTTTGGGGCTACCCCCAACGCCGGGAAAAGGGCCCAAGGGGGAGCGGCGGGCCTGGGTTCGAAGGCCGGGCGAGCGGGCTGCCCGCAAACGAGAGGAACGACCCGCGCGAGCATTCGCCTGGAATTTATTAGCCGCCCGAAGCGGCGAAAACCCGAAAGCGGCCGCGGGGGAAAGGGGGGGAGGGGGCGCGGCGGACGCGGGGAAATGGCCCGAGGGGGGCGGGGCGCACGCCGGGAAAGGGCCCAAGGGGGGTGGGACGGTCTGGGTTCGAGTCGACCGTCCGCAAACGACGAGGCGACAAGGGAACGGTATTCGCCTGGAATGTATTCACAGGACGTAACGGCCCTAGGGTAACGGGCCCAAGGGGGGCGGGGCGCACGAGGAGAAAGGGCCCAGGGGGGGTGGGACGGCCTGGGTTCGAAAGTTCTCGCTTCCGAGCGACAGCGGCTAAGCGGAACGCCGA
>BLKR01008768.1:0-12914 GCA_011170035.1 Teleogryllus occipitalis
AAATGTTTTATGATATTGACCAAGTAGAGTGGTGTTCCTATTGATTGCAGTTTGAATAGTAGGCCTTGGTGCCAAACTCTGTCAAAGGCTTGTGATATGTCCAGGAAAGTTGCTATAGTGTGCTTTTTATCTTGGAATGCTGAATGGATATGCTCTGTTAGCCTTAGAAGCTGATGTGAGGTGGAAACTTGGTTAATGAAGCCAAACTGATGTTTTGGCATGTTTTGTGTTTTGTCCAGATAATTTTTTAATCTTTTAAGAATTAGCTTCTCTAAAACTTTTGACAGAGTTGGTAATAAGCTGATTGGTCTATAACTTTCTGGGGCACTGTGATTTTTGTTTGGCTTGGGGACAGGAATAATTTTTGAGTTTTTCCAAAGTATTGGGTAGTACCCAATTCTTAATATTGAGTTGTATATATTATTTATGAAGGCTATTGTTGGTGTGGGTAGGTTTTTTAGAATTTTATTGTTGATATTGTCGTGTCCAGGGGCTTTATTGAGGGGGAGATTCTTTATTATATTCTTAAGTTCATTTAGTGAAATGTATTTTATTTTTTGTTGGACATTATAGTTCGGAGCGGAAACAGAGTTTTCAATTTTTATATGTTCTGGGTGAGCAGGAGTGTTATTAAGTGTGAAGGTACTTTCAAAGTAATCAGCTAATACTTCGGCTTTGTCAATAGAGGAAAATGTTTTGCCAGCGGGTGTGTTAATTGGAGGGATGGTGTTGTGCTTTCTTAAGATTTTTTTGGAAATTTCCAAAGTGAGTTGTTGGTTGTGCTTAGTGATTTGATTAAGGAGTTGTAGGACGAGTGACGGTGTTCCTTAATTACTTTTTTGGTTATGGCGTTTAATCTGTTAAGTTCTTTTTTTATTTGGGGATTCCTATTGTTGTTCCAGAGTCTTCTTGTTTTGTTTCTGGTTTTTATTATGGTTAATATGGGGTCTGGTAACTTAGAATGTGTTTTTGATTTATTATGTACTATGTTATTTGGTTGTTGAACGATAGCACTGATTATTATGTTGTTTAGTAATTTTATTGAACTTTCTATTTCTAAGGGGGGTTTTAGATTTTTGAATTTGGGAGTTTTAATTATTAAGGTTTTCCTGAATTCTCTCCAGTTGACATTGTTAGTATTTAATATGGGGGTGGGTATGTGTGGGGGCGGATGTTGATGAGTGGAGATTATTATTGGAAGGTGATCAGAGTCAGAGGAAATTTTATTGCGACCGTTTCTAAACCCGGAGTGATGGGTAAATTTGCTTTTGTGTAAGGTACTGAGTTTTCGACAAGAATGAGCACACTTCCCCATTAGCATTGTTTCTATCAGATCTGATTATGTTGTAACCGGGCATGTTGAATATCATGTGGGATTTGAGGTGTGTTTCAGTTATGCACGCTATTTTGATTTCTTTGTCTTTAAGGAAGTAAACCAATTCGTTTTTTTATTGATTATGCCATTCGCGTTCCAATTTAGTAGGTTAAATTTGTTATGGAGCTGCGTGGCCATGATTCCTATTGAAATAAGACGTGAGTGAATTTTGTATGTTATTGATAATGGTTGGAATGATAGTGTTGATTATAATAATTATGTATGTTGAAATAGAGTTGATTATTGTGTGCATGAAAGAATTATCATTATTATTGTTGTTACGGGTATCATTGTTTTGATGTGTGTTTGCTTGATTCTTGTCGTGGTTTGAGTTCCTATTTCCTATGTTTCTTACGTGGGTGAAATTTTGAATATTGCTAGTGCTAGGTAGGCCAGGAAAATTTTGAGAGTTCATATTTAACTGGTTGTCGTTTTTTTGTTCAGTGTTCGAACGTCCTTGCTGATCAGTTTTTGGAGGGGTCTGTGAGCTTTTTGTAGTAGGGACATTCCTCAGATCTCGTATCCGCGTGGTGCGAACCGTTGCAGTTCTTACAAATAGGAGAGTTTTCTTTTGGGGGGCAATTTACAGAGTAGTGATCTTTAGCGCAATAAATGCATGCTATGTTGTGTTTGCAATTATTTCTAGTGTGCCCGAAATCTAGACATCGAAGGCATTGGATAGGGCCCTTGGCTTTGCGTCTTTTTTCTGGTTTGACAATCAAGTTAAAAATTTGATTTACTTGTAGAATACTGTCTATGTTTTGACTACCGTCGAACTCGGCTGCCACTACCGGGATGGGGATGTTGTCTTTATACAGTCTGGTTACACTAATTAGCGATGGACACTTTACCTTGAGATCTTCATATATTTCTTTTTGTGTTATTGATGGATGAAGATTCTTAAACACTATGGAAAATTTTTTGTTGGCTGGGTCTTTATAAGTGTGGAATTTTCTGTTCGTGCTAATTAGATATTTTATTGCTAGTCTAAAGTCTGCAATAGTTTTGAAAAGCACTTTAACTTTGTTATTGACAATGGCTGAAGTAAAATGGTTAGTTATTTTAATCTTAATTTCCCTATTGAATTCAGCAACATTCTGAATGTGGGCTACAAAGATGGGTGGTATTTTAACAGTAGAGTTTAAGTGGTATTATTTTGTTCATTAATAAATGGAAACCTGTTGTCCTCGCGATCATCACTTTCTTCGCCGAGCACGGAGAATCTGTTACCAGTAGGTACGTTATATTGATGTTCGGTGGGATTTGTTGAGTTTACACTCGGATTGTCACCGGACAGATTCATTTTCTTGTTCTCGGTATCACTTTCACTTTCACTGACTGACCTTTTCTGTGCCTGAGGCGGTGGTGGTTGTGTTGATGACGCGTAGTTCTGGCTGAGCAAAGCAGGGTTGATGCTGCTCTCGGTGCTGGTCGGGAGTGGCGTTGATGCGCGGGTTATGTCCATGGCCTCGCTATTTGCTGGAAGCGGCAACATTGAAGAAACATCACTGTTGTCACCGTTATGGATGATGCACAGGGCTTCGGATATTGTTTGCCCTGTGCTTGGATTAATGGCATAAGCCATATACTTTTCCCTAACTAGTGTTCAGTTGTTACAGATGATACTGAACACAGACGTAAACTATAACCAGAGTTCACTGGTGTACTACCGTGCCGGGGCTGGCGTGGCCTGTCCGGCGCGGAGCGATACCGTCTGGAACGATAGTAGCTGCTAACGGAGCGACTGCTCTGGCCCGCAGCTGAAGCCTCGCCGTCGGTGTCGCCGCCATCGCCATCGCTGGCGGGCGCTAGGGCGGGCGCAAGCGCCAAGCGTGTGAACGCCGCGCCGTGGGATCAATACTAAGCCCATTGCCTACACGTACGGGACTAATGACAAAGCAGTTGACGCGCCCGGAAACACGAAAGAATCTATCAATCAAAAAACGTCTCCGGCGTCGACACGCCGCTTGTAGCTCGAGGAATACATTTAAAATAAATATTGCTTGCGGCGTCTCCTTTTTCACACTAGTGCCGACCAGCGTCCACGCGTCTGTCTGGACTACTTCCGGCTATCGACCCATGGCCGCTGACCTCACTTCGGCTGCGGCAACAAAGGGCCCTTAATACAATTGGGAGGGAGAGGCGGGACGGTTAATCTGACAGATCTCCACTTCTGGTACACTGGGTCGACATGCCGCCCATCGAACATAAAATTTGGCAGCTTCCCTGGGGCGTCTGTAACGGCAAAGTGGACCGAATATTTTCAAAATCACACTTGAAATTCTGTCCGTTCAAGCAACTGAAAACAACCATTGGAGGATCACTGAAGGTGAGCTTACCTTTTCAGAAACACCAGAAATTAACCTGGTTTGGATAGGTGACGTCAGGTTAAACTAAAAATTATGACATAACAAAATGTTTTTAATAATTATTCAATTTTAGAAAAAAATTCAGCACACCATACATTTAAACAACTATGGATCTATTTAAAATAATTGAAATAACTCTGGAGCCCCGGGTTTAATTTCATTTGGAAAATCGTCATCAAGCGTTCGTAATTCGATGGGATTGTAGGCAGGATCGGGAATCAAACAACATACATTAATAGAGCAACCAATGAACAAAGTGTAGAATTCCATGCTTGGTGTCATAGCGCTTTTCATTTGTGGAGACACTGCCTCGGAGACAATACGTGCGAAAGATGTGTGGAGGGCATTGAAAGCCGCGGTTCTGTCAAACTCCCTCTCTAAAAAACTACCGAATTAAACACATCGAAAGCAATCGATTCGATGGGAATATTTTTTTTACATTAGCTGGGTATTAGTTAAATGATAGTGAAGTTCGTAACTTGTGATTAATTTTAATAGCTTGGCATTGTGCAGAGTAAGAAGACGAAGTAATTATTCGCATTGAATTATAATTGTAATTTTTGTTATTATATTTTGAGACTTGAATACTAAGTGACCCCGCGTTTCGAAGGGACTTATATTAGGGTAGCTTCGTACAGAGGAAGAATTTTCAATAGATTAACTGAAGATACTCGTGCGGTGTTTCATCTCAAGCTCAGCTAGGGCAGTTGCGACCCGACCACGTGTTAATTTACATCCGTCCTTATCATTCGAAAAGGTCATCTGAGAAGTCATTGCAGTAAGATTACGAACTTTCTTCAAAGTCGTACGGGACCTTAAGGTTTGTACAGAGAATAAAGTTGATCATTGTATTAATGATTTATATTAGGATTGCTCCGTCGATGGGAGGAATTTTCATTAGATTAGCTAGAGATACTCGTGCGGTGTTTCATCCCAAGCTCAACTAGGGATGATCGCAACCACCTGTTAATTTACATCCAGCCGAATCATTCGAAAAGGTCATCTGTCAAGCCATCACAGTAAGCTTACGAACTTTCTGAAACTACAATCAAGTACAGTTAATTTTATTACATCTACCCTTCGATATTATATTATTCATTTTTAAATAACAAACTTTTGTGTACAAGCTTCTTATCGGCTTGGCTGAATATTTTTCATTAAAAATCTTAGTCTCATAATGTAATCTTACATCTAAGTACTTGCTAACTACCGTTTTCATGAGTGCCAACACTTGGCTTCTACATGATATGTCAAGTCCATTTTGGTATCGATTCGTGCATTTATAAGCAAAGCAAGACACAACCATGTTCACTCGACAGAAAATTGCCCTCACAACGCACAGAACACAAAATGTAGATCAAAGGAAGTCCGGAAACTCTATATCTGAAGGCTGAAATCCAGGCAGCAGCGCTGTTTTTGCCAACCTGTGATATCACGGAGCAGGTAGGTTTGCTTCAAAATGATCCACCCAGGGCGCCTCTATGCACTGTATTGTGGCGTCATGGAGAAAAACACACAGATATTTACATGTATAAGTTTATTTACACGTCTGTACAAGAACTAAATTCTGCTCCGAAACTACACATTTTGAATATTTTCCTGTGGATACCCCACATAGCTAGGGAGGCCCCGCCTCCACTGACGCTTCTCCCGCGCCACAACCGTGACCTCGTCAACCGTGCAAGAGGCACGACACGCTTCAGCCTGGGCATTAAGTTTTGCGCATCGCCCGAACTTTCCAGAACTAAAACGCCCGTGTGAACTCGTCGGCTCGACTTTATACCTAGAGTGTAGCCGTCACGTGACTGTCATTGGTGTAGGAGGGAGGCTCGCGTCTACCACGTGACCTTCCAGGTCAAGATGGCGTCCACTGGGTCTAAATATATCCCAACGCCGTGGCGCCGAGGCTATTCAGCCCGCAGGTATGCGATAATTCCGCTCCTCCTCCTACCCACGGCCGCCAACGTGACGCTGCACAATGCTCGAAGGTCCCCATCTTCAGGGCCCGCCCGCCTTTCCAGCGTGGTTTAACGACTGGCCTTAGCGTCGCGTCGCCTCGCCAGCCCCCCGATGGCAACTGCGTGGGCGTGCGACTCTCCCGGCGCGAGAATGGCGCCTTTATGCATTCTATGCTCGAAGGTCTCCTTCTTCAGGGCGGCCTGCCTTTCCGGCCTGGCTGAACGACTGGCCTTACAGCCGCGTCGCGTCGCCTGGCCAGCCCCCGGGTGCAACTGCGTGGGCGTGCGACTCTCCCGGCGCGAGAATGGCGCCTTTATGCATTCTATGCTCGAAGGTCTTCTTCTTCAGGGCGGCCTGCCTTTCCGGCCTGGCTGAACGACTGGCCTTACAGCCGCGTCGCGTTGCCTCACCAGCCCCCGGGTGCAACTGCGTGGGCGTGCGACTCTCCCGGCGCGAGAATGGCGCCTTTATGCATTCTATGCTCGAAGGTCTCCTTCTTCAGGGCGGCCTGCCTTTCCGGCCTGGCTGAACGACTGGCCTTACAGCCGCGTCACGTCGCCTGGCCAGCCCCCGGGTGCAACTGCGTGGGCGTGCGACTCTCCCGGCGCGAGAATGGCGCCTTCATGCATTCTATGCTCGAAGGTCTCCTTCTTCAGGGCGGCCTGCCTTTCCGGCCTGGCTGAACGACTGGCCTTACAGTCGCGTCGCGTCGCCTCGCCAGCCCCCGGTGGCAACTGCGTGGGCGTGCGACTCTCTCGGCGCGAGAATGGCGCCTACTCTCCGGAGCTGCAGCCGGGCCCGCGCTCGTGTGCCCGCGATGCTAGTGGCCCCGCTGCCCGCTGCGCGCCCGCTCTAGTTGAAATGATCACCTAGGGAATCACGCCTATTTACTAATTAATGAAAAAATTTAACCTCTTAACACAAATTAGGTTGGTTGGTCGGTGATTCGGGGCACGTCAACATGGTAGTGCCGTAGTGCATGTTTTTCCTCGGGAATGGCGGTGATCGTCCCCCGCTGGATGTCGACATGCGGCACCGACCTACTGTCGGCAAGCGGAGATTTCTTAAACCAGGTATCTCCTCCCAGAGGCACTCCCCCCAGGCGGGATGAGGTCTAAGCTCCCGACCGGTGTGATAATGTAGTGCAGTGTGGTGTTGTGTAAGTGTGTAGGGGGAGAGGATAGGACAAGGAAGAGGTTGGAAAGATAGTGTGCGCACCGCAGGTCGCTTGTTAGGGTACTGCTCCGGCATTCGCGTGGTGTTGAAGGGAGAAACCACAGAAAACCACCGACGAGATTCTAGATTGTAGCTACCGCTAGAATTCTCCTCCAGATAACTACTGATTTTGACCTAGCTGAAAAGCTAGTGTCGAAAAGCCTGCCGCCATCAGGACTCGAACCTAGGACCTCCCGGTCAGATACATGTAACTGTAAGTAAGGGGTGAGGATAGGACAAGGAAGAGGCACGACAGATCGCGCGCGGTCCGTGGCCCGTTTGGTAGGGTACTGCTCCGGCATTCACCTGGTGTTGATAGGAGAAACCACGGAAAACTACCGATCAGTGCAGCCGGCCACAAGAATTCTCCTCCAAACAGCGACTGAATTCGACCTAAGGCAAAAGGTCCGACTGCAGTCGGTTATGAGTGACTCACTAATGCTCCTGCAGGTTAACCGTAGGGTTAAACCCCAGGTTTCCCCACAATGGTGAACTCTTTCTATCAGACTTCACAATGTTTAGGAAGAATAGAAGGAACCGCAGAGGGTGCATTTTTATTTACGTCCGGAAATAAATTGTCTTGTGTAGAATCATGAAAACACGACGATTTGAAATTCCAATGGATTGAGAGGAAGGGGATCAATCTGTTGGGCAATTGTGGGCATGCACCGTGCTCCAAGCCAAGATATTCGCACGATAGAAAGACTAGCAGACCGGACTCGTTCCTTTGGTAATTGTATGAAGCGAAGCTTCATTGCGGCGATCTTGACTTGTCTCAGGCAAAGTGGTCTGGCGACACTCAAGAGATTTTCGCAGCACAAGTGCTCGTCAATGGGTTTGTTTTGGATAAAGAAGGATTTTCTTAAAGATAAGCCAAAGTGACAGTTCGCTAAAAAAGTGAACATCATTTGTAATTCACATGTATCCCTCCGCCGCGACAGCAGTTCAGCCACGCCTCTTCGTATAGTGCTAATGACTCCTGTGAAAACATCCTCAGGCAGAAGTCTAAGAGTTTCGCTGAGGTGTACGGACGTACGCGAGTCCAGGAAATATTTAAATTGAGTTACGTACGTGGAAAATCTCTTAACATGCTCTCACAATCAATAAAAGAAAACTGTCACGAATATGACAGAAAGAAAAATGATTTTAAGCCGGAAACACGTGCACCGGTACGCATCTCGCATTCAAGTCTCGGTTTTAAAATAAACATATTTATCACACAAAAAATAAATTTAATGTAATGTTTCCAGATTTTTTTATAGAAGAGCTCATAACACTGAACTTCCTAATTTAAATTATATTCGCGGGTCGACTCCTGACATTTTACCAAATTGAGAAAATACTGTTGATGACCAAATATAATTTCATTTTGATTAACGATGTAACAATTCATGTTTAACTTTTATTAGAATCATATTTCCCATTATGATAAATTCCCCAATTACACAATTTTGTAAGATAACAATACAATACAATAACAGATAACAATAATATTAGAATAGGAAATATTTGTCAGTCAATTAAACAATACTTATGCCGTACATGAGGGTACTGCCAACTGTGGAGTAGAAGAGAGTACTTAAAACAAAGGGATATGCAAGAAAATACTGAAACCATAATTCACTTTCTTTTATTATTTTTATTTAATGTTATTAATTCTAGTGTACGAATACCAAAGTTGCACAAAACTGAATATTGTTCTCTTTTATATTTTTTTAAATTAATGCCCGAACTGACTCTAACTCAGAACCTATGTTTTTTCAGTTTCTAATGTGGTTGTTTTTCATTTCGTAACGACTGTTTAAAAAAAACTTTATTTTAACCTAAATAATTAGATATCTTGTGAAAGCTAAATGTGCGAATAAGAACCCGCAGTGCAACCCGCGAGCGTGGTGCGTAGCGAAATGGGACATGAGAGCTGCACTTCGCTCCCCCCCTCTCGCGCACCCCTTAAAGGGTTGCTCCCCCTCCCGTGCGCGGCGGATGGCGGGGGGCGTGGAGCGGAGGGCGGAGAGGCAAGCGAGGGCGGACTCAAGGCCTCAGTTCTTCTTCGAAGTGCAAGCGGACAGGCAGCCGCTGTCTCCGCCGCCGGCCCGCGCCTACGCGAGGGTGAGTCCCTCGCCGCTCGCCTAAAAGGGGCGTTTCTCTCTTCTCGCGCTATGTTCAGTTGCGTGCATTTCGAAAGTGTACAGTAATATTATTTCTCGAGCGTCATCGAAAGCTGAGAAGCAAAAGAAAGCGGCGGTGCGTTCTTGTGTCGCGCGATGATTGTCCATCACGCTGCAGGCCCGGAACGATGTTAGCAGGTTCTTCAAAGTGCTCGTGCTTTTTGCACACTAGTATGCGATCATTTCCAGGCAGAAGTGGCAAAAAAAGTGTGTGTTTTTGAACGTGGGCACGTAAATTTATTCAGATGTCGCGCATTAAGCGCCCGATTTGTGCAAAATTTGCGCGCTGAATGCCCGAAAAATTGAAAGGGAATTTTTGATTTCAAAGCAGCGTTCTCTGCCAGCCCCATCAACGAAATAAGACTATGGAGCATGATGTAGGATGTCTATCGCAGGCCTATCACGTACTTGCTCTTACCAGAGGGGATTAATCCCGGGGTGGGCACCTTATGCGCTGGCCTCTATCCTCACCCCCCGCAGACGTACAAGTACGCCTTTGGGGTGGTATCTGGGTCTCGCCAGAACGCAGTTGACCCTCACGGTAACCTCTCCATACAATGCCTGGGCATACAGTACCGGAGTCTTGACAATGCGCCATTCACATGCGCCGGGAACAAGTTCCCTCCTCTTTGCCCCTTTGCCCTCTTTACCGCCAGCTCACGACGTGGGTAACGCCGGTTCCGAAGCAACATGGCGGGTGGGAAGTTGGTCCAGCCGAACTTTAAAAGGAGTACTCCGAAAGGCATCCTTCGCCCAATCCTGCTCCAAGGTCGACGCGCCATAGGCGTAACTGGTGGGTGACCGGTTGCCGGTCCAGGTGTTCGCCTACGATTCTTCACCAGAAGCCGCGACAACCTAGGTCATCGCGACCCCCTGCGGGAATGAACATGTGTGGATTAAGAGTACTCAGCGTTGCCGGGTAATTTGTTTCGCCCGCTCCGATCACCCTTTCCCGAAAATATATTTACATCACCGCCTCTCGACAAAAATATCCCATATCATATTCCAGATTTATTGCTCACGGCTCGGCGTTGCTGTCTTTTGAATTTGTTTATACACGGATACTTCACTTTAGGATTAGTCATCCTTTGTTTGTCATTATTTGCCTTAACCTTCTATCTATACAGTTTGTGTGTGGTGGAGTATTTAGTTCTGAAGTCAAACTGGAAGTTCGTTATTTTGTTGTTCTTAGAGTATTTAATTAATCTGGATAATGACTGTCGTCCACACCATTAACTTATTAACGGTTTACGATATAGAAATGTAGATTTCGCTCAACAATGCAGAATCGTGGGGCAAGTAATATTCTGCATAATCATGGTTCGTAATATATTTTGTTTTTGAGAAATTTAATCATCTTTCATTTTTTAAATGGGATAATATACTATTCTCTCCAGAAATGGATAGATCATAAAAATAAGGAATCCAATGATGTTTAATATGCTTGTATTTTGTTAGAAATTTTAGTATAAAAATAGACATTCTTTTTGAAAATGTATTTTATCCTTGTTCGACTACAGACATAAACTTTCAAGATATTGAATACATATCTAAATCAAGTTCTAAATAGTTTGCAGGTTGTGAGGTAGGGAGAGGATTTAATGTCTTTACAATTTAGAATTAGAGGATAAATTCATTTTTTCTTAGAGTGAAAATTTTAGCCTGACATTTGGAGTGATTAATAAGTATGTTCCATTTAATAAACCAATCAAAGGCATATTTATGTCATCCTGTAGATTATCTCTGCCTACATGTAGATCTTAATGCGATGCATAGACTGCCTTGTCGTGTGCAAATAATGCAATTTCTGAATCTAGTAGTGAAGGGATATCAGATACGAATCCTCCGCGGGCACTGGCGAGGCCGACGAGCACAGACTGCCGTCAACGCTCGCTGCCGGCGCCGGGCGAAATATAAGCCCTGGGGGCGAGTTGGATTCTTGGCCTTTGACAATTCGTCACTGATAGCCGAAGCACGGAGGGCAGACCCAGGGATCATACGCAGAAAGAAGACTTTAAGTTAATCAGGAGACGTACATTTCGATTCAATATAACAACCATATTTTCAAAATTAATTTTAGACTTCTTTTTCTTAACACAAGCGAAATAATATCTGTTGTCAGTCCTTGGCCTGTTGCGATGAATACAACGCTCTTCAATGTCTTGTTCTGAAGTTGCGTTCATTCCTTGTTTTTTATTCTTGTCATTGCAGAGAAAAGCTGATCACACCAACATGTTGACCCAAATAATGAAATAATATTCGCTGCATTTTATGAAGCTAGGAGAAAACTGCCGCATGTAAATTCTGATATCATCGCAACCAATAAAGTGTATTAAAATGTCTGTTAGAAGTAGGGAGTTCTGCAAGTCTGCTATCCCTTCCAACTGTATCGGCGATGGTGAGACGGGAAAGAGGGTTGTGGCTTCCTCTGCCAGCCATCGCGCTACTCATACAGCTTCCCCGAAAAGCCGGGGTGGAGTGTAAATGTGCGGGGCGGCCTGCGCCTTAATTGGCGCTCTTCCGCGAGGGGGTTTTGTGGTGGGGTGCTGGAACCTATCAAAGTCCTGCCTCGCATACGAGACTATGGCAAAATTTGTATACTTGGGTTTCTTTACCCTGGCTGATGACACTACAGTAACGTCACCGTGATGACATTTTAGCGGTTGGATGACACCGTGATAGCTGATGTAGTGTCGTGGGCCACTTTAGAAAAACCCAGGTATACTTTCTGGATTAAACATTTCGTTTATTTTCATTGATTGATTTTTTGTGTTTCCGGGCGCGTCAACTGCTTTGGTCATTAGTCTCGTAACGTTAGTGCAGGTTTTTCTCGGGAGATGGCGGTGAACTTCCTCCGCTGGATGGCGAGATGCGGCGCCGACCTACCGTCAGCTAGCGTTGTATTCCCTAACCAGGACTCTCCCACCAGCGGGGCACCGCCCCAGCCGGGGCAAACTAAATTCACGACACGTCTTCCGGAATATGTGGTGGTATAGTGCATGTTAGTGTGTGTGTGTGTAAGGGGAGAGGATGGGGCAAGGAAGAGGATGGAAATATAGCGCGCGGTCCGTGGCTCGTTTGATAGGGTACTGCTGCGGCATTCGCCTGGTGTTGATCGGAGAAACCACGGAAAACTACCGAATAGAGCAGTCGGCCACTAAAAATCTTCTCCAGACAGCGACTGAATTTGACCTAGCTGAAAAGGTACTGTCGAAATTCCTGCTGCCGTTAGGAGTCGAACCTAGAACCTCCTGGCATGAAGCCCTGCAGTGACATCACATGCACTGAGCTACCTCTCCCTGTACACATTTCGTCATGAGACGCAACGGATACACTTAATACGGTGATATTAATAAAATAATTAAAATGGTAGATAGTAGAAGAAAGTGGTTGGATAGGAATTCTGAGTGAATTTTATAAAGGGTGCGGCTAATCAACTTAGCTTTGTGATAATTTGTAGGTATACTTAACTACGTTACAGCCATTTTATCCTATATTTTGAATTTACATTTTATAAGTTGTGTATGGCTTTTATTTAAGGCGAATATAAGCAACGAGCGTCGCATGGAAAGATTTTCATTCCTTCTGATGGCAATTTATTGTAAAATTGAACAAATTGTTGAAATATGCTTTATAAAATTGGATTTTCGACGATTTGTTCAATTTGAGTTCTTGCAGTTTTTATGATGGATTGGTTTATTCGTAGAGTTTGTAATTTTTTGAGACCATTTAAATATTGTTGTCCTGGTTCTGGACGGTATGCTAAGCTAATAAATCTATTTTCCGCTCTTGTGATTTTTCCGCTCTTGTGAGACCCAACCACCCACC
>BLKR01008769.1:0-12833 GCA_011170035.1 Teleogryllus occipitalis
ATAGGCTTACCATATGTGTTCGTAAGAAAAATCAACCCTCTTTTTATTTTATTAGCTCATAAAAATTGCTAAAAATGAAGATAAATTTACAATATACTTTTTTACATATAGTGCGCTAGGAAAGTTCCTCGGCGCTTGGACGAGTCATGGCCTCTTATTAAAAATTGCATTTATGTTGTAATCCAAAAGATCGCTGGAATACAAGTGAAGGGGACAACATTTTCAGCATCTGTTATGATTGTGATGAGTGCCGTATTAACGTTTTCTTTTGTTACACGCTGCTACCAACATAATTTAGGTTGAAAGCACCAAGGTGCCACTGCGGAGAGACTTTCCTGGCGCGGTCTTTAGCATTCGATTGCTGCTTTTACTGAAGGTTTACTGCTTGGGATGGCATATTTGAATTATGCGCATCTATATTTTATTTTAAAAAAACTCACTAAAATCTTTATGAACGTTACAAATAGAATCATGAATTCAATCATCTATATGTTAATATGTTATAGATGTCATATTTAAGCATTAATTTTCAAAGAAGTACATAGCCCAAAATATATATTTTTAGACAGTAGCTCAAGAGATGATGTCCCCTAGTGCGGTTATAGCTAGACCGTAGTGAGCTCTACAATGAAAATCAGCTGATACCCGCAGAGGCTACGTAGTATAAAGGTGGAGAAGGGATAACACTAGCGCAGAGAGGTGATAAAGTGAGGATGTCCTAGAACGCGTCAATAAATTACTACAAATTAGAAGTGAAATATCAAGAGATCTTGTATAGTAATTTCCTTAGAACTAAACTGGTTAATAATAAAGGTACAACATTCTATTAAATTTACATAGACGGCCAGCAGAAAACTTTTTTCCGTCTTCAATATTGTACACGAGATATTAGTCAGCTGACCGGAAGCAACTTCACGGTAGAAAGTACACTCTGTTCTCATAATTTCATAAGAGGAATTAATTGTAGGAAGACAAGAAGTACATGATAATATCACAAATACTGAGTAAATGTGTATGTACTACTTGACGTTCAAATTTTAAAATTGACACTACTCTACTTCATGGTATTGCTGCATTTTGCTATTGAGAGTGATCATGGCCACTTTCAATAAAGGCCTGTCCCAGCAGCGCTGGTAACATTCCATTTGTACTCGCGCACGTCCGGCTACTAACCTCTCGCCGTTTAGAAACGTGACGACTATTTCATCTTGTAAGTTAATTTATTAGGAAAGGAACTGAGAGTTGTTGAGAATAGGAATTGATGATAACAAATGCTTATTCAAGTTATTGTTTTTAATAACACAATATTTACCCATTATATCAATGATATCAGGTTGCGTTTCTTATTTACATTTAACATGTCGTTTCGCATCTTAGAGTAATTATTTAGCATAATATTTGAGGCACTTCCTATTGCCATTCCAACCAAGTTAATATTTCTTCAGCCACAAACACAAACATCATGAGCAATGTAATTTGAGGCACTATCTGACAATACTCCCTTCTTATTTGGAGAACACAAAATAAATTTGTGACTTTGACTGGTAGATATACAAATAAATTTTCATAATTTTTAAAAACGAAGAATGCATAATCCCTATGACATGCCTTGTTACTGGAATTACAAAATCTGTGGGAACTAGTAGCCCACCACGATTTAACATCTGAGAGAATGTTTGTATACATTCTAGTTCATCAAAATTCATAAACAAACTTGCACAATCCTGAAAATTGACATGTTTGCTGATCTTAAAAGTGATGTAACCACAAATAGAGAACAGTCCTGATTCATCTAATGTAACAAATTCTAAGTATTTTATTAAAATACCGGAGGATGTGTTAGAAGTACTTTCTTCAGAGCAATTATTGCCATTTTCTACGAGCTCAACATCATTTATATCAGCACTATCTAAGAGATTAGAATTTCTATACTGTTTGTAATTAATATAGTGATAACATTAATGGTATGTATCTCTTGCTATATAACCCGAAGATTACGTTTTTTAAAACATAAAATTCACAAAATAAAATCAGCTGCAACAAACAAGTTAATTGATCTGTATTCTTCAGATTCAGGTTAGATCGCGAATATAAATTGAACGATATTCCCTAAAGATATTTACTTATTAGACACGATTCACGTTTAAATGAACTGGTTAATGTTTTGAACAACATTAAAAATATTGCTGATTATATCGGTCGAATTGTAACATTTTAATGTAAATGAGGAGTTAAGGCAAAGAATGACTCTGTATTGCGTTATTAATACATATAAACAACACACCATCAATGTTATACTTTTGATGCATTAATAGACGATGACTGCACACTCCCAGATCTTTTAGTAGTGTCGTAGATCACCAAACAAATGAAATAATTATCCTAACTTCTATGCACGGATCGCGCCTTTGAAACATACTCCGGCTTCAGGACCTACGCGCAGTGTTGCCGCTTTGCTCTGGGCTAGGCCTTGTTAAAGGTTGCCACGCAGTGATACATTTCAGATGTATATTGCGTAACTTTGTTAATTACCTTCAAGTTTTACTTTTAATTGTAATGAAAATTATATTAATATGTACTTAATGTGAGATTGGCACATGACGAGCGAGGTTTAGTAGGATATTATTAATTGATTTCAATATTAAACTTTTTTTCTGAATTTCCCATAAAAACTCTACTTTTGATGATTTACAAGTCTAGTGGAATTAACTGGCTTATTATTTCATTGATGAAGGTTGGTTAAAATAGATTTACAGTTGTAATAGAAATGAAAACATGTATTTTGTATTAATATGTTCCTTAATTCAAATACTCCGAAAAATAAAAAATAAATTTCTAATTATTCCACACCTTAATGTACTTGTAAGAGTACATGTGTGTAAACTGTCTCTGGCACTAGAAATTATTAGGCAATTCTTTTTTCAACGTATTTTGAAAACATTAAAAATAATGTAAAGAGTAATGACATTTAACTCACACTTGATTTAATTTAACTGGTAACAAGTAATTTTGGGTTAAATACTGTACTTCATTTCAACATACTGAAGGAATTAATAAATTCACCGTAAAAGGCAATTAATATTACGTACGAGATAAATTTTATTTTGCATTTTGATCAAAGATTTTTGGCTAAGGTAAAATTGGCTATAATACGTTAATAATTACAGATGTTTTAGCATTGAATAACTTTTTATATCATACTATCAGAGTATCCAGCGTTAGCTAAATATTTATTTCACTTTCTCTTCTCTTCAGTAGCCTCGTCCACCCCGAGTGCCTTATCGCTCCTGCCATGGTTGTCCTGATTACAATTCCCAGCCGTCCGTCCAGTCCCTTCCGCTCTATCTATACCTCCCGCTCAACACACTTCGTCCATCTCTCCCGCTCGCCCTGTCTGGCTTGCTATGGCCATCCTGCGAACACCTCTCTCCCCTCTCATTCCTCCCATTCCGCTCTACGTCCGTCCGTCCCCTGCACGCACTAACGGGCTTCCGTGGCCATTTACCGACAATTCCCCCACCCATCAATCCCCTTTATGTCTGTTACTTCCGCTCATCATGCACCTGCCGCTTCTCCTACCTTTCCGCCACGCCCATTCTTTTGCGCGGGTGGCTCTTTCGCTCCCACTTTGACTGCTGCGTCGCTCCTCCCTCTTTTTTCACTTCTTCCGCTCCTTTTTCTCTCTCTCTCTCGCTCTCTTTCTCCCTCTTCCTCTCTTTCATTATTTCTCTATTGCTCTCTTTCTCCCTCTTTCTCTCTTTCATTATTTCTCTATTGCACTCTTTCTCTCTTTCATTCTTTCACTCTTTCTCTCACTTTCTCTCTCTCTCTCTCTCTCTCTCTCTCTCTTTCTTTCTTTGATTCTGCTTCGCTTGTTCTTTGCTTCCCTTTCACTTTAACTGAATATTAAAAAACATTTTGGGGTAACAGTTTTGAATGGCAGTCACATCATTATTCATTGTTGGCCCATCAAAAGTATTCGTGCCAAATTTGGGATCAACCACTCCAAAATTTCTAAAGCTTTTGTGGTAGATACCCTTACTTTGATTTAATAGGAGCACAAAGTGGAGCAATGTAATGCGTTGGAGGGGTATCAACAAAAAAATGATGCCTTTGAGGATATCAAGATAAAACAAACTAGCTTTGTCCCATTGGTAGCATCTATAATGTGTTTAAATTTCATGTTGATAGATTCAGTTGATTTCACTTCAATTAAATCGCTTCGTACAGAGAGACAATAAGTGATTTGACGTGAGATTTCTTTTATTAATCTAATACGTAAGTTGAAAAAGTATTTAAAAGCTAAGAAACCGAAAATCACAAAAGACACTTCTTCTTCACACACATTTGTATTGATTATAAAAATCATTATAAAACCTGCACACATTTTAGTTTAGTATTTATAATTGTAATGTTTTGTTGTGTTTTCATTGTGTTTGTACAGATAGAACATTTACAATTAGAAAGCATGTTAGACGGACTAAACCTTGATCCCAAGCAGACAACATTAAGACAAAATTTTGCCCCGTTAACTACAGAGCCAGAGGAAGCTATCAATCAACAAGAACTCAATTTAAACGTCTCTGCTCTGGATCGTAAGTATGACGATTTAAGTGCCTCCCTCTCATTGATCTCAAGAACAAGTACATGTAATAAAAATATCATTTTGCTTCAGAAATGTTAGCAGGTACCTTCTTTCACCAAGAAAACGAAGAAGAACCAGACGATGACGAAGAGGAAAGTGATAATGTTGCGTCTACTTTCTCAAACCCACAAAAAAGAACAAAGTTTGATGAACATTCTTTCAATGCGCAATTGGACATTTTTCACTTCATGCAGCAATTTGATTAAGAATTGAGTTTCTGTAACTTATCCAAATATTGAATGATTAATAGAATGTGTTTGATGGGTGCGAAAGGGAGCTTGTTACAATAAACAGCACTTAATCGAAAAGCCTTCCTGGAGGACAATTTTCCCCTCAAACCATTAATCCCCTGAGCGACTTTTCTGGTTAAAGAGTTTGCACCGATGCTTCTTCTAAGCTATTTTTACTTGTTTAGCGGAATGTTGAAGTACTGCTGCCACAACATACTGCCGCAAAATTCTCGGTAATCACATCGTCATTTTGCCTGCCGAGAAACAACTCAGAACAGCCATATTTTCGACAACATTTTTGTTAAAAATTTTAGTTGTATCTGAATACATTGTTTTCTTTATCCCAAGGCAAGGCTCTTCAAAAAACATGTACATAATTTCAGTCTTAGATTCTATAAAAAGCGTGTACTCGTCACAGATTAATATTCTTAAATGCCGAGAAAATTTAATCCTTTTCTTGGTTTGATTGTAAATGCAGTGAAATGGAGAAGTCAAAAAAAGAAAAATACCATCTTTCTAAAATTATTACAAAATTCTGAACCAAGATTAGTAAAATATTTTTTTAAATGAATAGTGATTTAAGAGGGGATATTCTCCTATCCCTTGAGGTCCTCCGTATCACCCTCGGTTTAAGAACAGAGAGTTTCGAGGGAGATAGCGATGATTCTCAACGTAACCTTCAGAAACACATTTTGACCTAAGAGAGTAACTATTAATGTTGGTCGACCAGCATTTCCCTAGGGGCAATGACGTTTCTGTCCTTTGTCGCAGGACTTGAGAGGAGTCCTCTTAGAGGTGGTTTGGAATAAGCATTTGCTTGGTACATTAACCCGAATCTGCCTTCAGGCAGTACATGTTAGCAGCGCTCAGATGGGGCAATTTGGTTAAGTAACGTCGACTACATTGGGTCGCAGATATTGAAAGGGTCGTGTAAGCAAGTGGAATGTAAGAAATTATGGGAACGCTAATTATTGTAACAAATGAAGGATGAGGGAAATGACGACAACTTTATACGTGAAATTACTGTTTATTGTCCCGTTTATGAGTACACTAATTATTTTCTTAACCAACGATAAAATACAAGCTTTCTTAAAATATTTTATCTTTATTTGCAGAAAATGAAGTATTTTATAATACGTTTTATACAATTAGTACCTCCATGCAATGCAACTAGAATAGAATGATGTTTTATGTTACAAAAATAATTTATTTAGATGTATTTTATTTCTTCAGTTATTTACATATTATATACCTATCTATTTGTACCCCATTTCCTGTTACGTATAGCTTTCCAAGGATTGTGAATTTTTTTAATAATGCATTCCATGAATAATCCTTGATGAAATAATGATTCATTATGAACAAAAATATTTCATTATGGCTATCTCGCTACATTCTCGATGGTACTCCCATAACCTAGATTCGGGGACAAAATTATTTATTCTGAATCCTGTGAGTAATATATTTTTTACAGTGGTGAATAAGTGGAATGTAGGAACGTATTTTTGAGAACTCTGTATTTAAAATGGGAAAATGTATGACGCTTGTGAAATAGAATATGAAAGAATCGCAGAGAACGTTTATTTGTATGCATTCATATACACTGGACCACGAAAGGTACGCAACACTTGCAAAATTATACCCACTCAGCAATTATGAAAATTTACCTTGCCTTTGCACAATGTTTAATATGGTCAGCCGCATAAAAGCGCATATAAAAAAGGCAGGTAAAAAGAGCCTTTATTGTTTTTAAACGGCACGTAACATCTCCCTGCCTTTGTCTCTCTCTCTCTCTCTCTCTCTGAATTAACTCAGCATTTCTGGGCGCGTTTATCTTGTTTCCCGTACATCCACCCATAAACGAGGTGAAACGTTGCGTTTAAAGTTGGCTTGTTCGTTGGTCTCCCCATCCTCATAGCCGTCTCTGTCTCCACCGCTAAACAAAGCGGTCAACATTTCATGAATTCCTCTTTACACTTCATAACACTTTATTGTTCACACGGTTTTTTACGATAACATTAAAATGATTCTTTGGACATGGAATTGTATATCGGAGGTATTTTTGTCTAATCCTCTAATAAAAATGAAAAGTAATTTCTTGTGCACTTCATCATCTAAGCATGTGAAGACGAGAAAATATTATTAGTTAGTGAAATAATTCTCGAAATAGTACTTTTTTAAAGTATTTCTTCTTTTTTTGTAGTTTAGAGCAAAATACAGCATCATATTCCTTTATCAGTTATAGCGAATTTCATATTTAGTATTACATGATATATGTTTATTACAGTGATTACAGTTATATGATCCGTTTTTTGATTGGCTACATCACATATTTCACGTATTCAGACATTCATATATTTATTCTTCTTCATTACTTAAGGCGTTTCGACAATTTATTTATGTTGTCTTCAGGTACGCCTGATAAATTTTCTTTAAAACGACAATAAGAAAGCAGCATGCAAATGCTCTCTGAATTTTCGAAAATTGCCAATTTAGAAATAATGCGAGAAAGTATATACTGTTGTAAAACCACTATTTACAAATTAATTTTCATTATATTATAATCTTTCCCTTTAAAAAGGGGAGTCAGACAAGGAGACCCAATCTCACCCAAGCTCTTCATCTGTGTCCTAGATAATATTTTTAGAAAATTGAACTGGAAGACCAACTCCGGTATTCTGATTGATGGAAGAAGGCTAAGAAATCTTCACTTCGCAGATGATGTGGTGGTATTTGCCAAATCAGCACAAGAAATAACAGAAAATTTAGAATATCTCTCTAGGACGAGCCGCAAAGTAGGTCTAACGATTAAATTTTCTAAAACAAAAGGTATGACAAATCATTAGGAAGTACCAATAGCAATAGATCAAAAACAAGTAGAATATGTTGCAGAATGTACTTATCTAGAACAGAATATATCCTTTAAAAACAGGTTGTAAAGAAATAAATCGTAGAATATAGCATGGAAGATGTTTTGGGATCTGGTTTTTATTCTCCTGGATAAAAACTAAAGATCAACACCAAACGAGAAGTAATGGACACTTGTATATTACCGATTTTGTTGTATGGATCCCAGACGTGGTCACTAACGCAAAAACAGAAGAATATGATGAGAATATGCCTACGGAAGATGGAAAGAAAGATGCTCTACATTTCTGTAAAAGATAGAATACGAAATTCGGTTATTAGAAGAAAAAGTTACATTCTAGATGCGACAGAACAAGCAATGTGTAATAAATGGAAATGGGGTGGACACTTTATGAGACTCGAGCACCAAAAATAGACCCATGTTGTAACAGTATAGGATCCGGGAGTGGATTGGGGACAAGCCCTGCAGGAAACCTGGTCTGACTACTTCAAGAAGGCAGTGGGTGTAAAGTGGACTAGAGTGGCGAAGAACCGCGAACAGTGGAAAATATTAAGAAACTTTTCTTGCTAGCTTAATAAACGACTAATCCATTCAGGCGATGTAAAACCTCTCTGTCGTAAGAAGGAGGCCTTTGCCCTACAAAGGGATGTACAGACTTATAATAATAATAATAATAATAATAATAATAATAATAATAATAATATAATCGTGGTGTAAGCAGTTTTCCGTACGGCATGACTTTCAACGGCATTTCTAATGCTATTCTAGAAGCAGCGGGACATGACATCATGAGTAGATACTATTGTTGAATCGTCTCCTATATTATTTCAGTAGTATACATATCTTTTGTGGCTCTGATACGCCACCAATTCATGCGGTCTCTAAAGAAAGATAATTACCCAGAGACGTGACGAATTGCACTTTGACTTTAAAAATATGAAGGATTTGTTTAAAAAAACACATTTGAATATTTATGTCAAATGCAACCCGCATCACTGGGTCGCATATTTTAATCTATATTTTTAAATAACTCTTAAACGAAGCGTTATAGAAACCTTGAAAACTAAAATTTTGAGCCCGAAAGCCTCAAAGAAATATTCCCCACGCCACAATCTGAAGGAAGAGTCTTCTTTAACATTTTATTACATTTTTGCTGGTTCGATGCTTCTCGATTCTGTTCCACCTGCGTAGAGCCTGTATAATCTGCAACTGTATGTGAAATTAAACTAATTACTTTATAGTCTTAAGGAAATGAATTACATGGGTGTACCTCTGTGCTCGATAGTAACATAAAATAAGAATAGTTTTTATCGACAAGGGTGTATTGTATTGTTATCAATTACAAGGAGATATATAGAACAATAGACGGAGGATAAGCTCTTGAAGAAAAAGATATAATATAGTCTTAATATGGAAATGGAAATATAGGGAAGAGGGTGGGGTTGAACATAGACGGTAGGTTTACAGAAAACCTACAGATTTTTATTCCCGGTTTGATTTCATGTTGATGAACGAGGCGCAATTCATTACGTCATGACGTAATGAGTTATTTTGCATTTTTTTCACTACTACGATTGGTTTCTTAAACACCCGATTTAGACTACTCACGCGTCAGTAGCCTAAATCGGGTGTTTAAGAAACCAATCGTAGTAATGAAAAAAATGCAAAATAACTCTACCAACCAAATCTTGTACTAACAATGACAACAATTCTTAGCACGAAAACGTTAAGATATCGCTTTCATTCGTGTAATAAAGATAATTGTAGCAGATGCAGCACTGGGAGGTACCGTGCTGCGAGTGCGACTACATACGGGGATCAGAACGGGTTTCAGGGGATTGTTTGCCTTTAGGGGAATGATATACAATATGCAATGAGAATAAATGAATTTAATTGGATAACAACTTCGTAAATACAACTGTTTTTGATTAATGGTGAGCCAGAGGACCTTTGAAAGTTTATAGTTTTACTGACTGCTCTTCTTTCTTGAAGTACATTTGGGTTTTGCTTACTTACAGTTGTTGTAGCCAGGAAGGCACCTACCCAAATCACTCGGCTGAGTGTGTCGCTGTCCGGGCTGAGGTAGGCTCCAGGCAGTTCGGTGGTGCGAATTGGCATGGTCGCGGACTCAGATGACCGGAGCTGATAGTAGAGTTTGCCGTGAATTCGGCCAGGTGGCGGCTTTGGCCCGCGAGTGGCACGAATTTGAGGCAGGCTTGATTTTGGCCGTACCAATCGACTTGATAGGCGAAGCAGGAACAGCCAACTCTGTTGAGTTTTGTTGGTCAGTCTGTTATGTTGATTGTTCTGTCTATTCTCTCAATTCTGTCTAGTCTGTCAATTTTCTGTTTAGTCTGCTATGTAGGAGCGAAGTCGCAGTATTTATTTAATTTGAGGATGGTTGGTGGCCGTGGATGGGAGAGTCACGTGGCTATGACTTGGGCGTATGGTAAGGCGAAAACGTTTGACCTGCCCGCGATCGGCTCCCTATTCGTGATGCGCCTTCGTGCCCGGGGAGAGGAGTTTCACGTGACATTGGCGGCGATCGGCAGCGAAGGCGGTGTCACGTGAGGTGCCCGCGATGGCGGCCCATTTGTATTTGAGATTTCCTTCCCGCGGGAATTTAGGCATCTGGCTTGCAGGTGGCCAAGGAGCGGGGCGTCGCGTCGGTAGTGCACTTGAAAATCTCTTTGTCGGGGAGATGCATTAACGGGGTTGAATTTGCGAGGGAGGCCCGAAGCGATTCCCAGAAATATTTGTATACATTTCTGGGTGGCTTGTCAGGTAGCGAGCGATGGAGGTGTGAAGGGCGCCGCGCGTCGGGGTGGCCCAGCCCTAGGCTAATGAGGGCTTAATCCCCAGCTGTGGCGGCGCCGAGAAGCAGCGGTCAATGTTCTCGGCGGGCGTGGGCCCTTGGGAACGGCGGTTTACGCGGAAAACACTGGGCAAATGATTTTATTGCCCTTTTGTTCTGAGAAAGTTGGCGAAAGTATTTTTAATGGTGGGTGGCCGCGCGGGAAGAAAGCTTTTAGGGGATGCGCCTTGGTGGCAAATTTGATCGCGAGATTGAACAACAACAGTGAAAACTAAGAACACTAAATTAGAAAGTTTAGAGTGTGACATTCAGTTTATTAGTATTGATCTAAAAAATTGAATAAGTTGTGGATCAATGAAAAAATGTCACATAGAGCAACTAGTCTAAAAAAATACTATATTTCTAACAAACTATATTGGCTATAGAGTACAAAATGTATTGCGAGAGCAAGTTTGGTATTTGAAACAAATCTTAAATGAAGCAACATACTATTTTAATACCATTAGATATGTCATCTGTTAGAATGATTCCTTAAAAACATTCAAAAACGTTCACATACTACTCCAGAGACACATCTTTTCAAAATGTAACACTATGAAAAATATTCGTAATGCATAATATGCTGCAGATATAATTAGAAAATATGGTTCATTTTACGAAGGAGGGAGGTTGAGCGACAGGTAGAGGGGAATGAATAATGGGAGAGGTAACAGAAATACTAAGTTCTGTGGATAAGGGAAATGGGGCAGTAGGAGGAGTGGATTATGAAAGAGAAATAGGTGTGAATTGGCAATAAAATTGGACAGAGAGTACTGGTGGAGATATAGAGATATGTTTTGCAGACTCACTACGCATTGCATGGTATCCGGCAAGGTTCAGGTAAAGATAATAGAAGTGTTTTTTGAGACAATGACTGTTTCAAATAATTTCACATTTATGTCTCTCTGAGCAGTTTCAACTGATTGTTTAATTTCATTTCCCAGTATTGGTTTGTTTTACCTGAATACAAGAGTCAAGATTATTATATTCGTGTTTAGGGAAGCAAATTGTATTTTTTCGACGGGTTGGTCCGATGTAAAGTGATCGCCGAAATTTATGTCGTTCTGCCCACCTATATTGTTGACTGTGCCCCATTTGGTGGGTGTTTTTGTGTGAGTGCCAATGATCACGTTGGCAAACCACCCATTATGATTAACGACATCCGTTACAGAGAAATTTGATGGAAGTTTCCTACTGAGCAAGGAGGACCTTTGTCGTTCACAGCTATCTGCCAAAATGAATGCGATTTTAGTGAAATCTCTGGGAATGTACTAGTTCATTGGTAGGCCAGGCTGCGCAATTCTACATGTATTTTTTTTTTTTGGCTTGCTAGTCTCTCTGCGTTGGATTGTGAACGGACGTGTCGAGTGGAGGGAGTAGTGAGGGCTGGGAAGGCAAGGAAGCTCAGTGTCATAATCTAAGACAAAAAAATTGTTTTCAAACATAATTGGTATTAATGAATGCGGTTCTTTTTTGGGGGAGGCGGTTGGACCACCCGTCGTCGGGTTGCCTCTTGTTACCCAACCGTTTGTGTCGTGAACGTCCTGTTCTAGTCTTAGGACATGCTTTAGTCTATTGGTCTATGTGTGAAGGCTTTTAGAAGGTCAGCTTTGACAGTGTAAAGAGTACAAAATTCGATATATCGAATAGTATTTCGCCTCTGACCTGGAGGTCTTAGGTTCGAGTCCTGACGGCGGCAGGACTTTTGACACTAGCTTTTTAGCTAGGTCGAATTCAGTCGTTGTCTGGAGGAGAATTCTAGCGGCCGGCTGCTCTGATCGGTAGTTTTCCGTGGTTTCTCCGATCAACATTAGGAAAATGCCGGAGCAGTACCCTAACAAATGGGCCAAGGACCGCGGGCGATCTTTCCTTCCTCTTGCTTGTCCTATCCTCTCCCCTTTCACACACACATACACACACACACACACTAACATGTACTACACTACCACATATATTCCGGGATACCGGTCGGGAGGTTAGAGCTTGTCCCGGCTGGGGTGGTGCCCCGCTGGTGGGAGAGTCCTGGTTAGGGAGAAACCCCACTAGCCGACAGTAGGTCGGTGCTGTATCTTGCCATCAAGCGGGGAAAGATGACAGCCATCTCTCAAAAAACATGCACTACACTTACGAGACTAATGACCAAAGCAGTTGACGCGCCCGGAAACACGAAAAAAATCAATCAATCGAATAGTATTTCGATCTATCGAATAGTAACCATGTCACGAATGCGTGTCA
>BLKR01008770.1:0-12799 GCA_011170035.1 Teleogryllus occipitalis
CCGCTCGCCCGTCCCGCTCGCCCGTCCCGCTCGCCCGTCCCGCTCGCCCGTCCCGCTCGCCCGTCCCGCTCGCCCGTCCCGCTCGCCCGTCCCACTCGCCCGTCCCGCTCGCCCGTCCCGCTCGCCCGTCCCGCTCGCCCGTCCCGCTCGCCCGTCCATCTCCCTCAAGGCATGCAAGGCAAGGCATGCCGCAGGAGCATGGCGGGGCGGAGCACAACAAGACGGAACATCATGGAACGGACCATTGCGGAACGGAACATGGACAGACGGAGCATGACGGAACGGACCATGTCGAGACGGCGCATGACGAGACGGATCATGGCGGAACAGAACATGACGGAACGGAGCATGGCCGGTCGGATCATGGTGGGATGGAACATGGCTGCTCGGACCATGGCGGGTCGGAACAAGGTAGGACGGAGCATCACGAGACGGAGCGTGACGGAACCGAGGATAGTAGGGCGGAATATGACGGGGAGTAGACGCACAGAACGTGGAGTGACGCGACATGGCTTGACGTGGAATGCGGGGGGAGGCCGGGAGGGGCGTGGCCCAGACATTCAGACGAGTATAGCTACTTGGAGTCTGGCGGACGCTAACACCCACGATCGCCCACACGATCACCGCCGGTCTGTCGGCCCCGTCCCATCCCGCCCCGCCCCGCCCCGCCCCGTCCAGGCCCATCCCGCCCCCCGGGCACAGACTGTTATCACAGTCCGACCTGTAGCAGTCCGTTCCTCCGGCCCACAACTTAGACCCATGGAGTGGTGCGGCTTTTAATAGCCGCGCTATTTGCATATTTAATGTCTTAATTACTATACCACACACGGCGAGATAAAAAAAGGAAGCAAACGCGCCGTCAGATGAGAAATGATGTTGAATAAAATAGTTTATTGTGGAACCTTGTGTTAGTTTTACTGTCATAAATTATATACGTTTCTAAAATGAATCGCTGTAAACTGTTTTACATGGCGCAAATGAAGTCGAGGTTTTACGGCCGGACGGGAATTGTTCCGGGCCATTTGGGGCAAGAAGTGGCAGTACCGGCAGAGGCTCAGAATTTTTTCCAGAGAACTTCCTGAGTGCTGACTAGCACTTTCGACGGAGTACCCTCTAAGTGACGTAAGCTAAATAAACAAATACAGTAGTAAATGCTTTATTTGCGATAAGGCTGTGACGTTAGAACTTGCTGTTTCATTTGTGTTTCCAAAATATCTAAATGGATTACTAAACTATTTATATGCAAGTATGTTGAAGACTGAGGTTATTAATGAGGCTGTGACTACGACAGACCTTTGCAATTGGAAAGAACATACATCCACTCAAACTAGACTGGCGTCTCACTGCGATTTAAATTTAGAAATATATGAAGAAATATTTAGAAAATAATTAGGAATATACTGTTGTAGCAGCATTAATTTTATTCATGCTGTTGTAGCAGTATTAATATTACTTGAAGAAGCATAAGAGTGATCATTGTAACTTTGAGCATTGTATTTCGTTCTAGTAGATATAAATTCCTTTCGTTTTATTTTTTCGTGTTAGAACAATTTAGAAATATGTCAAGAAGCGTATTAGTATCAAAGTATTCCCGTTTTTGACATACAAAATATTTTCCATTTTTGAAAGGAAAATCAAGCTTTCGAAACATGTTCAGAGTTTCATTATTTTCTCGTACGATTGAGCGCAACCTCGTGAACTAATCAAAACTTCATTTGTTTGAACTTATAGAAAACTTCATAAAAAAGTTCACTTCTTATTTAAAGTTTATCAAAAAGAAAGGTCCTGGCTTCCTCTTGTAATAATATTAACAGCCAATATTATTAAATTAAAAATTAAAGATGATGTTTTAGTTGCATATATCAACTATTTATTTTATATTATAATTCAGAATGTTTCCAGAAATAAACTCCTAGAACAAGTAAATAATGTCGCATGCAGGTACCATACTTCACTGGTTTTAGTAGTTCTCTACCTTCCACGAACAAAAAATATTACCCCATTTGCATAAAGAGATATCAGATGATATTCAGAACCTACATTACAAACAAATATAATTTCTCGTGTGTTATCGGCATTGCTTTACTGTTTTCAAACTGAACAAAGAAAAAGTCGCCAACGTGGAAATTAGTACTTTTATGTTACATCACAATTTCATCGACGTACTTGAACATATAAATTCTACCGTCGCTTCCATATCATGTTGCAGGATCAACAGTGTGCACAGGTTCGTTTTCTAAATTTTTTCGTAATACTCAAGAGAACTAAACCAGTTCAGAAAAAAGCATGTTGCTAGGTTATGACTGAGGTCAAAAATCAAAGTAATTATGAAAAATTCTCATAAAATTAAATAATACAAGCCACCTTCAGTTGTGATCAGTTTGTACGAAGTAAATCCCAAATAAATAAAGACTTGGCTATAGTTGTCAAATGGCTTCTTCACAATCGTATATCTGAATAATAAAGTTCTTTAGATCTACATGCCAAATTTGCATGAATAGTAATCTCAAAATGGCAATCAGGGATGGTCTTGTTAAAGATACAAGAGTCTTTCCTCTTATCCATTTCGTTGAGTTACTTTTCAAATGTTTCAAATTCCACGAACGGATTGCAAATTGCAAGAATTGGTCGTTTATACCGAATAAAATTATGAGCCTTAAAGCGCTAAACACTAATACTCGTAAATACTCTTACTACCTCTAAATGTTCTGCAATCCTGTGGAAGTTCCCCTTGTTTGGACGCTGCTCCATTAACAATGAATATTCTTTATTCTCCAGAACGAAGCCGCCTCCCTTGCGTATTTCATGATTCATTTCTCTTTACACTTCCCCACTAAATTCTGCCTCAATCCACCGTATATTCTATTTTACCGCTTTTCTTTTTCTGTTTTATTGTATCAATTTAACTTTCACCAGTTTCTGCCATGCTTGTCACAAAATTTATGATATTACTTTCATTGACAAACACTTACAATATTCTCTTTCAATTTACAATTACATCCCGTGCATTTTTGACCGTCATTTATTTTGCCCTTGAATTCATTCTCTAAATCTCTGACTCTCTGTTCCAATCTCCCAAGCTGATTCTCCATCTCCATCACTCTAATGTACTCCGATACATTCATTTTAAATTTACGTGAATTGTTCTACGCACGGAACTCAAACTACTATCAACGAATTTCATAACTTGAATATTTTCCAGCTGCAGCTCATCAGCAACGAAAGGAAACAATTCCAAACGATTCAGAAAGTTTACGATGCAACCCAGGTTTGTTTTACAGGACCTCGTAATCAGTTCAGACGCTCCCAAACTCGCGTGTAGTTATTCCAAGCCCTCGGACAATTTCATTTTAACGAAACCCTAGCGCCTGGAGGAGAATCTCGCTCGGTCCAGGAATTTTGCATCATGTTTTCTACATTTACATTTGAAAATTTACGATATAGAAGGATATAATTTCACCTCGCGCTGTAAAAACAAAACAATGAAACACAAAAAAGAGCAGTAGCGGAGAGGGTTTCAAGTTGTTTTATGAATATGAAGTGGCGAGCGACCAATAATAAATCAGATTACTCCCCCTCTCAGGCAAACCCACTGCCCGCGGTGCTAATACGATTATGCCCGCCTCCCTTCTCGCTGTGTTGTTCCTGCACCACCCGCCCCCCGCCCTTTCCGGCTTCCCCGCCATTATCCCGAGTCCAGGGTGTACCCGACTTACGTACACCGCAATGGTAGGCAAAATTCGGATTCACACGTACCCTGCCAGCCAGACGGGAAAATAGTAATGGAAAAATAAACTTTCTACAAATGTAATGTCAACTGTCGAGCGTGACTTTTCAAATTCTATTTAGAATCTTGTGAAATGTATTAAAATAAAACTAGCTGGTCCACACTTTGAAAATAATTGTTTTAAAACTGAAAATTAGTTCATAGTTGGAGTATATCATTCTTGCCTCACTTTACATTTTTACTATAATTTTAATATAAATACTATTATTTCCTCCTTATTTATACTTTTATTTAGTTTTAGATTTGGCTAGCTCAGTTTTTATTAAAATACTGAACAATTCATACATATCTCAGGCCTTCTGTAATAATTTACTTGTCGTGAGCCTGAAAATCGCAACTCGAACATGAACACTTCTGGTAATAATTTTTGAGAATTGGGGAAAACTTGAGTTGGTGGCTATTCTCATGACAAATAAGAAATACTACGAAATAACACGTGATTCACAAACGAAGTTCAAGGATTAGAACAATATTTAATGTAACTCAAGTCATTTAATTAACTAAATTCTGCTGATTTTAAATCAAAATATTGATCTTTATACTAATTGCTGAGAACTTCATAATATTTCTTGTAAATGAAATAATTGAATTTTATATACCCCTTTTGGATCCATTATTTATTTGAATAATTATTTTCATATTTCTCATTTTGACTTAATATAGTCATATTTAATTTACTTTCTTACTTATTAACTTATTACCACTCTTAAACATTTCATATACAATCGCCGCACATGAACGTCTTTTCAATTGCTTATGTTACGTGCACTTCCCTTATTAAATGACGGCTGCACTCTTGGCATTGTCCTGGATCTCCATGGAAGTCGTTCTCCTGGCAGCGACTACATTCCTTCCACGTTCTGGTTTTCCACACTTAAAGATTTTGTAATCACGCTATCATAAGTATCGTCTATCGCTATTTTATCCGCCCGGTATCATTTTGCAATTCTTTCTGTTTTAATACAACGTCCCTTAATTAATAACTCCCTTTAGATCTGAAGTCAGCTCGCTGACCGATAACTGACACCCACTACACAGCGACTGGCGTCGTGTAATTCCTGCTGTTAGTGCCAAATAAAAGTCATAGGACTGCCCTGACCCACTTGCCGACAGAGCATGAAAGCAGGAGTAAGGAAATTAGATAGTAGAGGCCAAGAACTAACAGCGGTTGTCGTGAAATCGCTAAGAAAGCAGCCACTGTTACTTATCTTTGGTTATTTTCTGCAATTTTGAACGTAAGAACAATAAATAATATGTGATTTATCTTCTCCAACTGTCAGAAAAATGCAAACGCGAGAGGAATCAGAGGAATGATTCTCAACTGTCAGAGCTGCTGTTGCCTTTTGTGACCTTCACATTTTGTGAACAGGTTCGGTTCTGCATAATGCCATTGAATTGAAGAATAAATGGCATTGAGAAAGAAATCTCTTGCTTTAATATTGGAAGTGTACGACAGGTTAAACCATAAACTTGAACAAGCTAAACTTTTGCAACAACAAACTAAAGAAAGAACAATAGAAAAGTTCTACATATTCAATATACGGAAAATAGAAAACTCCAAAAACAGTGTTTCATGTCTTTCAGTATTTGCTCACGAAGACTAATGAAATCATGGGGATTTACAAGTTCTGGTACAATACGATCACTAGTCACTGTAATCACAGAACTAAATGTGTGGTTTTAAATTTACTATATAATCTGAAAAGATTTACAATATAAACTGAAAATTTAAATGATTTATTTTTTATTTACCAAGATCTGGAGATGTTTGTTGTAGTGACTATTGCAAGAAATCTTCCTATTCATCCAATTTAAAAAGGTAATGCATTATATATTTTTTAGAATCACTAACCCTTTTTGTGAGAGGACATATCTCAAACGATTGCAGATCATTGCATTTATTTACACTCGCTAATATTTGCAGATAAAACCTCTGCATCTTTGAACTTTGTATAATACAATCTTCGCTAGGTTAACTATAACTTCACAATCACAAGTGGCTGCTCGTTGTATACGACAAAACAGGGAAAACTTTCAGCAGACCGATTGCAACCCACACAACGAAATAACGGCAGATAAGCCGCGTTTATTAATTCTAAGATATTGTAGCGTCATGACGCTACCAACAGCATGAGCAGGTGGCAGGCTCCAGGCTCGGACAATAGCAAGCTATACCAACAGCATGAGCAGGTGGCACTCCAGGCTCGGACAATAGCAAGCTATGACGCACTAGGTTTTCCCGGTGTGCGCGTCGCTTGGATAAGGCAATGGAGGCGGCGGGCAGCGTCGCTAGGGGGCTATTTAAGGGCCGAGCGAACAATAGACGTTCTTCTTTGTGTTCCTGGCTGCGAGGTGTTAGGTCGTTGCAGGTGGTGCTTTGGGCACGCGGCGCAAGAAGCCGGCCGTAGGTCGTGACGAAGGAGACATGTAACTCGGTCTCAGGGCGAGTGGGGCTACGCACAGCGCACGTTAGTATGAGGTAGCGGTGTGGTAGCCGTTCAAATATCATTTCTTGTAGTGGGGTCAATTTAGTTTGTTAATTGTACTACAGTGCTTTGATTGTTTTGTGACCACGGTCGAAGTTGGTAATAAATCAGCTGTGAGTACAACCCACTCTCGTCTGTGTGTTTATTACACCCTGTATGACGCCACAGACGAAGGAGTGATTAAAATGGTGGCAGCGGATAACAAGAACCCGGTAAGCATCGCTGTAGGCCGTGATTAAAATGGTGGCAGCGGATAACAAGAACCCGGTAAGCATCGCTGTAGGCCGTGATTAAAATGGTAGCAGCGGTTAACGAGAACCCGGTAAGCATTGCTGTAGGCCGTGAGTAAAATGGTGGCAGCAGATCAAGTGAACCCAGTAGGCATCGCTGTAGGCCAAGATTAAATTGGTGGGCGTTGTTGCAGTAGGCATTGGTTTAGGCCGTGATAATTAAACCAGGAATATCAGCAGTAGGGCTCGAGCAAGCCAAAAGTAGTGTTGTAGGTACCGAGTAGCGGGGCCGAGGTAATGCAAGCGTGTATGCTTTACCTAGCATCACGTGGTGCGGTATTTTAGAAGAGTTGTTAGGACCGGCGTAACAGTAAATAGCAACCGATAGCAACTCGGAGTGATTAAAATACTGCGGGCGGAGCGACGCTTCAAGAAAGAAGTAGAAGGAAGGAAGGAAGTCGTACGGGACCGGTACGAGCACGCACGAGGACTACGCACGAGCACCAGAACGAGAGAGGCAGCCGGCAGACAACGCACGGGGTAAGTACGTTTTTCTGTGAGGCACGGCACTGGTTGGAGCTATGGCGTACTTAACTAGATTTAAAAAAGAAGGGATGATCAGAATTGCTAATGATTTGGGTATTGTATTAAACGGGACGGAAACCGTGATTAAATTAAAAGAGTTGATAATCAGCCATGAGGATTATGAGCAGGAGTTTATTGAGGGTTTGGGCGAACAACATCGCCAGGATATCGAGGAGGAGAGGCGGAAGAGAAGGCGAGGGTGGAACGGGAGAAGGCGGAAGAGAAGGAGAGGGTAGAACGGGAGAAAGATAGGGAATTAGAACGATTGAGAATCGAAAGGGATGCTGAAAGAGCAAGCGTAGGAGGGAGCGCGGAAGCACGTGGCGAGGCACGAGTTGAATCGCATCGGGAAAGTATTAAAGTAGGGCAGATTATAGGTCGATTTCGTGGTGAGCAGGACGATATCACGACATATTTAAGTGCCTTTGAAAGTCAGTGCAGACAGCTGAAGGTACCCGAAAGCGAATGGGCTGTTCATATAATTGGATTGTTGCCGTATAATGTGAATAATTGGATTACGTTAGATGAACAGGAGGACGAATGGACTTATGCAACTTTAAAATCAAAATTATTGGAGTTATATAGATTTGATGCGGAAAAATTTCGTCAGCTGTTTGTTAAACACAGCAAAGGTAATAATTCCACGTGGGGTATATTTGCTCGAGAATTATTAAATTACGCGAGAGAATGGGTGTCCGGATTAAGTGTAAACACGTTTGAGGAGCTATTAAATCTGATAGTTACGGATCAGATGAAGCGGAAGGTTTCATGGGAAATGCGCGATCATTTTGTTGATTCGTGGGCGGAATTTATCAATCCTTTAGATTTTGCGAAGAAATTAGACGCGTATGAAAATCACAGGCAAGGGTGGAGGAAGTCAGGACCTTTTCAGTCCAAACAGAAAGAGCCGGTAGAAACAAAGGGCGCAGCAGGGCCGGGGAAGGTAATTCCAAGTACGAGCGAGAAGGACAAGGTTGCGGCGCGGCCTGAATTCGAGAAGCGGTTTGTTAGGAAATGTTTTGTATGCCAGTCACCACAACATTTGGCTAGGCAGTGTCCTAATAAAAAGACCGAAGCTGCGAATCATGTGTGTGAGCCGGAAGCGAGCGAATTGTTTCGAGAACATACATTCGTCGGAAAAATTAACGGACGGAACTCCTTGATTCTTCGTGATACTGGGGCTAGTTTCGATTTAGTGGGTGAAAATTTAATTGATGCAGCAGATTTAACTGGAGAATCAATTTGGATTAGTCAACCCTTAGATAAATTTCCCAAGAACTTACGTGTGGCGCAGATCGTTCTAGAAATACCGAGCGGGCGTGTAGTTACGCGGGCTGCTGTGGTACCTGAAGAATGCGAATTACCTTATTACATTCTCAGCAATCGAACCATGTTATTATTACAAGAGGTTAAAGAGGGCTTTGTAGAACCGCAAGAAATTAATTTAGTGGTTACTCGCGCTAGTGCGGCAAAGGCAGATCAGGTGGGGCCGGGAAATTCTGTAGAATCGGTCGAACAGCCGGTGGAGACGGAGGTGAGTGAAAGTATTGTGGAGGTAGAGGAAGACACAGGGGCGATATGTGCCGGGAGCGAAAGTGAAGTTGAACTCTCGGGTGAAATCAAGAATTTGTTGCGAGTAGACGCGGAGCAATTTCGTACGGCGCAGCAAGAAGACGAGGAGATCAGGCAGATTTATGAGGCACATAAAACCGTAAATCAAGCTTTAGGAAAAGATTCTTATTTTGTTAAAAATGATATTCTCTTCAAGAATCGGCAAAGTAAGAAGGGAGAAACTTTCGAAATGTTAGTTGTGCCTAAGGTTTATCGCGGAGAAATCTTAAAGGTTTGTCACGAAACGGCCTCGAGTCATTTAGGTAGCTCGAAGTCAAAAGCATGTATGTCGCGATATTTCTACTGGCCGAACTGTTTCCAGGAAATGGAGAAATTTGTTAAAACTTGCAACAGTTGCCAGATAGTAGGTCATGGTGGGGATAAGAGGAAAGCACCTTTAGTTATTGTGCCTACAATTAGTGAAGTGTTCTCCAAATTAAACATTGATACTGTAGGGCCGTTTACGCAAAGTAGTTCTGGGGCGAAACACATTTTAACTGCAATTTGTGTAGCTTCACGGTACCCCGAGGCCATTCCTATAAAGGATTTGCAGACGACCACTATCATAGAGGCTTTATTAGAATTGTTTAGCAGGACCGGATTTCCGCGGGAAATTCAAACGGATCAGGGAACATGTTGTACGAGCAACTTGATGGTAGAATTCGCAGAAAAATTTGGAATTCGACTAGTTCATAGCTCGCCGTATCACCCGCAAAGTAACTCGGTAGAGAGAATACACCGGACGATGAATAGATTATTCAAGGTTCTATGTTTAGAGGCAGGAGGTGACTGGGAGACGAACCTTCCGGCAATATTGTTCGCCATGAGAACGTCGGTTCACGAGTCTTTAGGGTATACGCCGGCAGAGTTAGTATTTGGGAAAAATTTGAGGACACCTGTGACACTTTTGTATGAAAATATTGTCGAAAATGAATCAGAGAGTAATTCTGTGACTGAGTATGTGTTTGAACTCATGAATAGGCTGAAGCATATTAGGGAAACTGCGCATCAAAGATTAGAGGGCGAGCAGCAGAAAAGAAAGGTTGCGTATGACAAGAAGGCAGTTGTAAGAAATTTTAGTGTGGGAGACAAAGTATTGATCTTTGCTCCTAATAGAACAAAAAAACTGTCAGTTCAGTGGATGGGACCGGGGGAAGTCACAGAAAAGGTTTCAGATGTAAATTATGTTGTAAGATTACCTAATAAGAGTTCCGGGAAGGTTTATCACGTAAATATGATGAAACCGTATCATCAAAGGACGGAATATGTAAATTTTGTTGCGGAGAGTAGGAATGAAGAGGAGGCAACTGATGACGCGATTGATAAATATGCGCTAAAGCTAGAAGCGGGCGATTTCGAGGTTGAGTCAATGCTGGTAGGTACAGATGTTGCACCGGAAATGCATGAGAAATTAAAAGCATTAATTGTGGAATTCAGGGATATCTTTTCTGATAAGCCAGGTTTGACCGAGAAAGTAGAAATGGATATCGAACTGATTGACAATACGGCGAAGGTTAGGAGTGCGCCTTATCGCACGTCTATGAGACAAAGTAAGATTCTACAAGAGGAGATTTCTAAAATGTTAAAGGACGGAATCATTGAAAGCTCGGATTCTGATTTCGCGTCGCCCATGATTTTAGTAGAGGCTCCTGGCAAGAAACCCAGGCCATGTATTGATTATCGCAGGTTGAATAACATTATTAAAACTGAATATTTTCCACTGCCTAGTTTAGACGAGAGAATTGAAACGGTAGCAGCTGCGAAAATAATATCCACTTGTGATTTGAGCAAAGGGTTTTGGCAAGTTAGGATGACAGAAAGGGCGCAGAGATATGCCACTTTTTGCACAAATTTCGGAAGTTACAAACCATTACGTATGCCTTTTGGGATTAAGAATGCACCTTATGTGTGTAGTAAATTAATGGCGGCATTACTTAAGGATTGTTCGGAATTTGCTATTCCTTATATGGATGATATCGCAATCTTTAGTAACGATTGGTCGGATCATCTGCGTCATTTACGCACAGTATTTCAAATACTAAGGGAGGCGAAACTTCACGTTCAGCCGGCGAAATGCAAGTTTGCTCGCGGAACCGTAATGTTTCTGGGCTACGAAATTGGCAGTGGTCTTATGAAGCCGAACGAGGTAAAAGTACGCGCGATTAAGGAATATCCGAGACCGAATACAAAAAAAAGAAATTAGGAAATTTCTAGGATTAATTTCATATTACAGGCGTTTTGTGCCGAGATTTGCGGAGAAGGCTGCGCCTCTCACAGATTTATTAAGGGGAAGTACACGACAAGGGAAAATAGAATGGTCGCAAGTGTGTGAAAAGGCATTTATAGAACTGCGGGAAGCTCTGTGCGGTGAACCGGTCATTCATGCGCCTGATTTCAGCAGGGAATTTTTAATGCAGTGCGACGCGTCAGACAGAGGGGCGGGGATTGTACTCTCGCAGTTAGATGAGGAAGGGAATGAAAATCCCGTGCTATTTCTTAGCAAGAAGTTTTCTCCTTCAGAGATGAAATATTGCGTGACAGAGAAAGAGTGTGCGTCGATTATTTGGGGGCTACAACGATTAAAACATTATTTAGATGGGAATGTTTGCCTAAAGGTAGAAACCGACCATAATCCTCTGGTTTGGTTGCAACAATGTTCCGGGAATAATCCCAGATTGATGCGATGGTCATTGGCAATTCAGCATCTGAATATTAAGATTAAACATCGGAAGGGTAGTCAGAATGTGAACGCTGACATTCTTAGCCGTATGTACGAGAATCAGCTCCAGGCAGAGTCGGGCTTTGCAGAGAGGCGTATGTCCCTCGGCAACGCGTGTGATGTGAGTGCGCGACAAGCAAGTGCCGACACAGTTCACAAATGTGAAACTGTTGCTGTAAAGCAAGTGTCTCTTGATCAAAAACACGAGACAGCATCTGTGACATAGTGTGTTGTTGGGTGAGGAAGTGAAAAGAAGTGAAGCAAGACGGACTGGCAGGAAATCAATAATTTATGAACTTTTGCATAATTATATTCACGCAGAAGATAAAAAGAAATTGTATATTATTAAAATCTGAATGTGTAAAGCAATTAGTAAGTTATTTATGTGTAATGGATAGAGACTCACAGAAGAATTGAAAACTGTATATAGTTCGTGATGTGACGCAAGTCAAAGTGTGCATGTTTGTAAATTTGGCGAAAAGGTATATTGCAGATTTGTTTATGGAATGTTTTGAAAGGGTTATATGGTGGATTTGTTTTTTGTGATATTTTTTGGAAGGGTATCTGGTGGATTTGTTTTTGTAATATTTTGGAAGGGAGAAGAAAAAAATCTTGGCTACCACATCATAGCGTTAGGAAATTGAGTAGAGAGTAGAGGTAGTAGATGAGTGTAGTTTGGTGTTATTGTAGTTATTCAGCTGATATAAGCAATAGAAAAGTAGGTTAGTAGGGTTGGAAAAGACAATGTATTTGATGTAATTAGTTAGGTTAGGCGCAGTTGTTTAAAATGTGAGCCAACTGGCCTAGGGCATTAACTTTGGGGAATTTTGTTCTGTGTTGTTGGCAACTGCGAAAAAATTCCTGGGGGGGTATATAGGAGTTTGTAGCGTCATGACGCTACCAACAGCATGAGCAGGTGGCAGGCTCCAGGCTCGGACAATAGCAAGCTATGACGCACTAGGTTTTTCCCGGTGTGCGCGTCGCTTGGATAAGGCAATGGAGGCGGCGGGAGCGTCGCTAGGGGGCTATTTAAGGGCCGAGCGAACAATAGACGTTCTTCTTTGTGTTCCTGGCTGCGAGGTGTTAGGTCGTTGCAGGTGGTGCTTTGGGCACGCGGCGCAAGAAGCCGGCCGTAGGTCGTGACGAAGGAGACATGTAACTCGGTCTCAGGGCAAGTGGGGCTACGCACATCGCACGTTAGTTAAAGGTAGTGGTGTGGTAGCCGTTCAAATATCATTTCTTGTAGTGGGGTCAATTTAGTTTGTTAATTGTACTACAGTGCTTTGATTGTTTTGTGACCACGGTCGAAGTTGGTAATAAATCAGCTGTGAGTACAACCCACTCTCGTCTGTGTGTTTATTACACCCTGTATGACGCCACA
>BLKR01008771.1:0-12755 GCA_011170035.1 Teleogryllus occipitalis
ATATATATATATATACACACATACATACAAAAACAGAGTGATCAGGGAGGACACGTCCAGATTTAGAAAATAAGCTCTTAAAACAATTTTAAGCATATTTTGTTTTATAAACTTCTTGGATATTTTGAATGGTTGGGCCGCAATTAGCACTCAAATGTTGGTTTGAAAATATGCTTTCCAGGAAAAATTTGCTTTGCAGAATCATAGAAACTCTCCATAAACATGTAAATTGTTTACTATGTTTATGAGAAATTAATTTATTTGTTCTGAAAAAAATTAATCCAGAAATAAAAACGCTCCCAATTTACACAATTCGACTGCTTTTTTATTTCTCGGTTAATTTTTTTAGGAACAAATAAATTCATTTCTCATGAACACAATAAACAATTTACATATTTATGGAGCGTTTCTATGCTTCTGCAATGCAAACTTTTCCTGGAATACAAATTTTTCGAACCATCTTTTCAGTGATTATTGCGTCTGAACCGTTCGGAATATCCAAGTAGTTTATTCGACAAAACATACTTAAAGTTGTCTTAAGGGCTTATTTTCCAATTTTCCACGTTTCCTCCTCAGACATTCTGTATATATATCTCAATGTGCAGAGAAGAACTAATGGCGTTCAGATTCACCGAGCACTTTCTGATATTGTCAGGTCTACACAATTGAAGTCCTTTGAGTTCTTAACTGTATTTTACAAGAGAGCATAGAATGCGGAGTGTTGTGGCGAGGTATGCATGGAATGACAGAATGGACGCACGTTGTACCTGCACTACAGGAATTCGTGGACTGCGCCGAATGGGTGCATCTGGACATCGCGGGCTCGGGCATGCTCATGGAGACGGAGGACGTCCCCTACATGCCCATTCACCGCATGAGCGGCCGACCCGTGCGCATGCTGCTGCAGTTTATGTACCAGCTGGCGTGCCCCAGCAAACCTGAGGTGGACTAGCTCTCTCACCTCCGTTACCACCCACCCCTCCGATCTCGCCGCCGCCTCTGCCACCCCGTGCTCCTGCCACCATTTCCACCTTTTATACCAGATCATGTCATTTTGTATTTTTTTTATATAAATTACATGCATTTCTACTCAGTGTTTTTCTGCCTTAGTTCTTATTTGGAGAAATTGAGTATGAGTCAATAGTCAGTAAACCAACATTCGTTTCATGCTTTACTACAGGTTGGTCTCAGCAGGTAACAACGTTCTATCTAGTTTTCAGTTGACAACTCACAAACCAATATATTGCGTGTGGAAACAGCTAAGAGGGAGAAAAGGCACAACGCCCGAGTGCTGTGTATTTAAATTTACATGAATTACATATCCCTATGATACTGGTCTGTAATATTTTATACAATTAGCTCGTTCCAGTTTCTTCTAGATGAAAGGAGGAAAGAGAAGAAAAGAAAATTCTTGACGGAGAGAATCATTTATCCTCTCTCTGCAAATTTCATAGGAATCACGATTTTCTAAAAAAATCTGTAAGTATTTCAGATTTTCCAATCCGAGACAACATATTTGGAAATTGTAATATTAATGGAAAATGAAATTAAACTCTTATTGGTTGCATAAACGAGGCATGTGCTTCTTTATAAAGCCACAGTACAAGCAACACTTTTACCCTTGGAACGTGCGTGCCAATTTATGGGCAGGATTCCCGATTGACATTAATCGTTTTGGACCTGACGTTGAAGTGGAACAAATCATTGATTATTATATCGTGCAGAAAGTGACTAGAACAATGGTAATGCAATTCATGATTTGAAATTGGATTATTTGATTGTAAAGTGATCATGAAGGCTAAAATGTACCAAGGAATAATAACCCTCATGTAGTAATCGAGTAAACTTCGTCCGCCCTTATGGTTAGACCACTTCCGGTTCACCAATCGAGCCAAAGCTGGTGTTTTTTGATGCGTCTCGGTCCCTTGGAGACTGATCATTTTTTCTGATCCTAAGAGGACATTGTACGAGAATTAAAAAAAGTGTTTGGAAGATGGGGGAAGATAACCCTTCTTGGGGGTGGAGAAAGCCTTTTTTAGGGGGAGTGTTAGGGTATCTACAGACGTGATCCTTAGCTCTTTTGATTTATCAAAACGAGACTGGTGAATTGACATTGTTTTCAGCCAGCTCCTAATAGAACATAATGTGAATATGTAGACAAACCTGTGTTTTGGATGTTTCAAGGCACTTACAGAGGTGACACTCTGTGAATGTTTATAATTACTGCTTTTTTTTGCATAACGTGAATCCTTATGACATGATTCAGAAAACTGAAGGTAGCCAAACCTAGTTATGTAATACAACATACACTAATGTGACAAAAGGCGTGGGTTATCTCCTAATATGACTGTCTGCCCTCCTTTTGCCCGACGAAGTGCAGCAACTCGACGTGGCATGAACTGTCTTGGACAGGGATCTTTGGAAGTGCCCTGCAGAAATATATTAAGTCATGCTGCCTCTGTAGCCGTCCTTAATTGCGAAAGCGTGGTCGGTGCAAGATATTGTGGAGAAACTGACTTATTATGTCTCATAAATGTTAGATGGGATTCATGTAGGATGATTGGGTGGCCAAACCATTCGCTCAAATTGTCCAGAATGTTCTTCAAACCAATCGCGAACAATTGTTGACTGGGGACATGGCGCATTGTCATCCATTAAAATTCAACATTGGGAACATGTCATGAATGGCTGCAAATGGTCTCCAAGTAGCTGACCATAACCATTTCCAGTCAATGACCGATTCAGTTGAACCAGAGGACCCAGTACATTCTGTGTAAAAACAGCTCACCCCATTGTGGAGCCACCACCAGCTTGCACAGTGCCTTGTTAACAACTTGTGACCATAGCTTCGTAAAGTCTGCACCACACTCGAGCCCTTCCATACCTATTACTAACTGAAATTGGAGCTCATTTGACCAAGCCACGATTTTCCATTCGTCTAGGATCTAAGCGATATGGTAACAAGTCCAGAAGATGAGCTATAGGCGATTTCGTGCTGTTAGCAAAGGCACTCGAATGTGTCTTCCCCTGCCATATCTCATTAAACTCAAATCTCGCCGCACTGTCCTAACGTATACGTTCATCGTCCGTCTCACGTTGATTCGACGGTTATTTCACGCAGTGTTGCTTGTCTGTTAGTACTGATAACTCTACGCGAATGCCGCTGCTCTCTGTCATTAAGTGACGGTCTTTGAGTTGTCCGTGGTGACATGTTATACCTGAAATTAGGTGTTCTCGACACACACTTGACACTTGAATCTCGGAATATTGAATTCCCTAAAGATTTCCGATTCCCGAGTTAGGCGTCTAGCTTCAACTGCCATTCCGCGTTCAACGTTTGTTAATTCTCGTCGTGCTGCTATGTTCACATGAGAAACCTTTTCTCATGAAACATTAAAGTACAAATGAAAGCTCTGCCAATGCCCTTTTATACATTTCGTATGCAATACTGCTGCCATCTGTGTATTTGCGTATTTGCTAACCCATGACTTTCGTCACTAAGGGCCGGTTTCACCAATGCTTGTTAACATGCTAACTAGAAGTTAGGAGATTTTATCGGTCCGTTAGAGAAAATAGGTGTTTCACCAAACTTTAACGCTTGTTAACTTTCCGTTAAAGTTAACGCACGATCTCAGCTCCGCTAGCAGCACTTAACGCCTGGTTAAGCTTATTGCAGCGCAGCGTTCTTACACACAGCAGAGAAAAATGGAGAAAGCTCTGCAATATATATTGGAGGACGCCGATATTTTAGAAAGCCTGGAAATGTTTGTGCGCCCGCGTGCATTCAGGGCCTCTCAACCAGATTCAGTGGTACCAAACAATTGACACTAGAAATCCTGCAATTTAATTGAGCAGGATCTGGAGTTTTCATCAAACAGGTCCCAAAATATTCCATGTAATAGTTACATACCATTTATCGCAACATTTGCATACACATTGAACACTATCTTATTAGATAACCTTCATGAATGCGAATTAGGTTATGAATGGTTTCGTTCAATACGTACATTAAACATGAAATTGTGTCACTATTCATTCTTATCAGAAGATAGGGTACAGTTTTCTTCACAGACAGTCATTCCAAAAATTTTGGAAACAAAATCACAAAATTCAAAGTATGATATGAATTAATTACATAATATTATAATTAAGTTCATTATTTATTAAAAAATAAGAACTCATTATTAGAAATTTGTTTCAATTTATATTCATTTCTAGGAACGAGTCAATCGCACCAATTAACAAGTTACTTATGACTACGTTACTATGCAACTGGTAGCTACCAGCAGGTTATGGGTGACTATATTGGGGCCAACAAATCTGTGGCTAACCGTATTGTCCATAGAGTTAGCTGCGCTTTGGCTAGACTGTTGCTTTATTCTATGTAAGCAGAGTAAACACACCAGTTTCCAGTTCACAGCCTTCTAAAAACCAATACTTACACATTTTGTAAACTCATTAAAGTTAACTGTGATTAGCTAACTGAAGCCGCGAAAGCGTTGGTGAAACAACAAATCTTAACGGGGACGTTAATTTTAACGACTCGTTTACTAACGTCACGTTAGGTGTATGTTGGTGAAACCAGGCCTTAGAATATTTGCTAACGCTAAATGAAGTTTTGGATATTAGGACATAATACTAATGACATTAGTCAGCTAACCCAAATATTGCAATAACATTTTTTAAGTGTTAAGTTCTTTAGTTTGTTTAATGAGATTACTTTGTATAATATTGTAATGTATTTACTAAATGTTCTTTCTTAATACATTAGATATTAGTGTATATTCGGCGTGAAGGATATCTGCAAAGCTATTAGAGGGTTGTTGGGTATTTTTAAATGTGAGAATAACAGTATCAAGTACTGTGATTCAGTTGCAAGACCAATGTCAGAATATACGAATTTATGAAAACCAATTTGGTCATTGTTGAAACGCGAATGAAATGGACGATTAACAATTCAGAACGTCTCGCGCTCTTCCTTGACTGTCAACCTTCGAACATTTCGTTCTAAATACCCGCCGTTATACAAAGAGAGTGTCCACAGGGCTTTGCAGTCCAGCTGCGAGAAGAGCTAAATGTGATCCCAGTGAGGCAGTCCACGCCACCATCTCACGGCACCCAGGTGATGAATGACACAGGTTACTCAAAATTGTTTCGCCCAGACACTACTATTTATAGTGTGCGGTACAGGCTTTGGAACTTCGAAGAAAAAGGTCCATCGTCAGTGTTGCCTCCCCTTAGAGTAATTTTAATTTTGTAGTATAATTTTGTTATGTGTAGCACACACGATAATTCTAATGGGATAATCCCCTTTTGTAAGTCGATTTCAACTACGGAATCATATTTTAATAAAACTATCTAAGTACAGAAATATGTTCCAGAATAGAAGCTCGGAAATGACATATTTTTAATAAGCATCCTGATAATATACTGTAAAAATATTCTTGAGAACAACTTTTCTGAGAGCGTTCGGGATTAGGTTCTCCAATATTCTGGAGTGATTGGTGACCATAGCCCGAGAGAAGATCCGGCAGGAAGAGTTGCAACCACTAATTGTTTTGATTTTTTATTATTTAATTTCAAGTCTTAATAATTTTTATGAACTATACCCGAAGATGAAAGAACAAGACCATTGTATGCTTAAAATTCATTTTATTTAGAAATTGCATAGTAGAAATTACCAACGTATGAAAATACTTTTAAAATAGTTTAAACCCTCCATAACGCTACATTCAGCTAATTATAAATATTTGCGGTACCTGAAAAAATGTTAAGTAAGTCAGTTTTGACAAATACTACAGATTTGTAAATAAAGAGGCAAAGCAATTGTAAAATTCCGAACTAAAAAATTAAGAACGTGGATGGCATTTACCTATAATTCGTAATTTTTTCTGCATTCTTTAACCCTCTAATGCACAAGCGTATAGCGTTCGTCCTTTGTTGAAGATTCGAACCAACACGTCCTGGAAGTTAGCAGGACCATTTCACCCAATCACAAAACTGTACAGCTCATAATTTGCCGCTTTTTTGCCGTTCTTAAGATGTGAAAACAAAAAATTTGCCGCGGGTCATTTTCTCAAAAAAATCGATGGTCCTGCTAACTTCCATTGGAAGTTTGCAGGACCACCCATCTAAATCCGCTACTAATGTAAGCATACACACCACACAGTACTCCAAATTTGCCGCTTTTTATTTATAAACGATTAGTGACGAAATCATACTGATATCTCCATTTTTTCAAAAGATATTTACAAAAATCCAAAAATAAGACCCACGTTCCTATGGTGAGCGACCTCAAGAAGGACAAGACACGTTTCGTCCAAGACCAATAGCCGTAACGATTCATACTCTACGCCAAAATTTAACCTTAACCGTTGCAAACTGTAATCTGTAATAAAAAAATTGCCGCGAACCGGTTAGTTTACAATACCCAGGTGCGAACCCCAGAATTTAAAATCTTGGAAACCCCCTCCGCGAGGAAAATGCACGATACCTCCTGAATTATTAGTCTTAACAATTCATACTCTATGCCAAACTTTGCTCCTAAATGTTGCTAATTGTAATCTGCAATCAAAAATTTTGCCGCGGACCGGTTAGTATAAAATACCCTTGTTCGAACCCCAGAATTTAAACTCTTCAAAGCCCCCTCCGCGAGGAAAAGTCACGATACCTCCTAAATTATTAGCCTTAACAATACATACTGTAATGAACCGTCCTCCTCATATCTATAAAACAACTATAATCACTCCTCGTTAGGCGCACCAAAATATGTAATGAACCATTACCTGCTCTAGATCAACTATAATCTTTATAATCGCCCGGCGTTATAACGCCAAAATAATAACCAAAACCCGCTCTTATCAATTGCCCTGGTTATACTCAGCTTCCACCTCCAAGGTTGCCCGTCGACTAGCTGCCCCCCCCAGAACTTCCGATATTTTCTTACTTACACATAAAATCTGGGCGTGAGGTTGTGGCTGACCTGTACAGGATCTAACAACTATTCGGGCACGTGGGCGTAGGTCATTAACTAGCTACATGTAACAATTAAACTACGTTCGTTTAATTTAATGTCGAACCAAGTGATGTTCGCCATTTATTTTCTGTAATTCCTGTGCTAGTCGTTATTCCAGTTGAAATATATATATATATATATATATATATATATATATATATATATATATATATATATATATATATATATATATATATATACACAAACTGGGGTCGTTGCTCTCCCATGACTCACATAATACACTTAACGACAAACAAAATAAACACATAAACACATGAACGATATAATACCCTTAAATTACATGACACAAAATCCAAAATATTTCCATTCATACTGACAATTATAAATAAACTCATTCACACCCGAATGCGCATTCTGCCTGTATACCTATTGAATCTATTTTACGTTAAGACAGAACTTGATCTTGTACAGAAGCTAATTTTAATCTTTCTTCTCCTTCAAAATGTGAATTTCATAACAAAAAAAAACAACAAAGTTTCATAACTTCCCTTTTTGCAGAAAACGCTGTAATCCGCAGCAAACCATTGCTGCGCGCCGTCCTCGATGTATATTACGCAGCATCCTCCAAATCCATTCTCCCGCAGCATTTCTCCATCCCCACACATTACCAAAATTTTCTTGAGCTCGCTAATATCTTCTTAGCATGTCCTTTCATTCCCCTATCATCCTATTTCCATTACGCAACTAACAACGCGATTATCTGTCTATCGCGTGCTACATTTCCTCCAAAATGTCCTATTGTTGAATATACTGCGACACATAAAATATTTCCGCGTTACGCATTGTTATTTCGAACATCATTGCCTAAACTCACTATATCCATTCATGTTCACCGTGTTTCTCGCACAATTGCATACTAAATTTTTTATCTTTTTCCGGAGCATTCTTCCCCACGTCTGACTTCGAGCTTGCTACCCATCATCTTTTTTTCATTGTTGCCTTGTGTCTTCAACTTTTTTTTCTGGAACATTTACCGATCGCTTACGTGTCTTTATCAAAAATATCATACCATTTTACTTAATTCTGTCCTTTCCAGGCTATTTCTCTTTATTACTACTTTTAATTATCAATTTATATCTTATTACTATTTCTTATACGATCTCCTCATGTTTATTAACGCCAAAATTGCTTTATTTCCGTCGCTCGCGACGCATCATTGTTCTCTCGTAAAATTTCCAAATATACAATTTCAATTGGCATCTCTACTGCAGCTCCTCGATATTTTTCAGAGTTGCGAGTAATGTCATAATTTTCCGCGTGATTTTCTTTGTTAATCCCGAAAGTTTCATTTCAATCGCTTTACGCGTTCTCTTAATTTTTAGGAAAAACCGCTTCTTTACATTACCTTTCTTATGATAACAATGGCTGTAAAAATCTCTCGTTATATTGTCTAAAGTGTACTTTCAAAATCACTCATATCTTTTAAACCCCTGATGCGATTCGCTTCGAATAACTTTTGAAATGTTCCTCTAAATGAATGCTATTGATTTGTACTGTCCATATCGGGATTTTGTCGCGTCTTCTTTAATTTATAAAAAAATTATTAGTGCGCGACACCGCTTTCTTCTGTTTTTCCATCTCCTACTCATGCCATTCCTTGTTATGTTTGTTCTTTGCATCTAAATTGTTCGTGGGGATCTTAGATTGTTACATCTCCCCCCGCCTAAGATGTTGCTCAGCTATGACACCGTCATGATGAGTCTACATCTATTACTACACCTCGCTAACATTGTTTCTTCTCACACGCCTTCCTACCTCACTACGCACCGGCTACAGTTCAACTGGTTCTCACCGACTGTGTTGGCGCACTTGACCTTGTTTAACAATGCGTCCTTCGATTACACAACACTACTATCTTCCCGGATGCTTACGACGGACGCACCTGCTAGTGTTTTCACTGGCACTGCACTACATCGGCACGCTCTACCGTCGTCTATCGCGGCACCTGTCACTCGTTACACTTGCTACTTCCAACTGTGTTTTCTTGCATACATTCGCACTACTTACAACTAAACCGTACTCTAAACAATCTTGCTTTTTTGCTTATAATTGAAGTTTAATCTAATTCTATTATTATAACCTTCCTCTCACCACTGAACCTTACACATCCGGATTTTTGTACAATTTAATGTTGTGCCAATTTTGCACACCTATTTCCTGCCCTTTATTTGCTATTACCACATTGTTATTACTTAACACTTTTGTGATTGTATACGGACCTTCGTATATTGGGAAAAACTTCCTAAACAATTTCTGGTCGGATGAGGACGAGTGAGGCGATCGGACTAAAACCTGGTCCCCTACACAAAATGTCCCCCGATAAGAATGTTTTTGAGCCTTACTGCGCTGCTTTGCCGACTTCCGCAGTCGATCGTATACAATCCTCTGCTCGGTTGTTACTTCTCTCAAACCGCTGATTTTAGGTGGTATCTTCACGTTATCAAACTGTCTTTTCTTAGCATCGAAGTGTACCTCCCATGGCGTCTCGTATCGTGGAATTGTGACCGTATTTAACCTTCTCGCGTCACGACACAGACGAATGCTTCCATTCTTCTTCACAACGACAACTAACGGACTGATATACGGGGTTATTGCCTTTCTTATAACACCCTTCTGCTCCATTTCTTTGATCAGCTGGCGCACCTGCCCATGATATACCTGTGGTACGGTATATTGCTTGGTAGAGAACGGCGTAGTATCCTTTAACTGCAACTTAAACTTGTAGCCCTTCACCGGCTCTGACGACTCCCCAAAATTTTCAATAAACTCCTTTAATAGCTGACGAACTCTCACAGGACAGCCCTCCTGATCAATGACCTCTTCCGCAGCCTTTTCCACATTTTGGAGAATCTCTTCCATATTGACTTGAAGTTCGTCTCCTTCCGCCTCCGTCTCATCAAGTTCAGCGACCACTGACCTGCTTTCAATACAACCTCGTGACTTTAGCATTATTCTTCTTGCTCTCACGTCCACGACGGCTTGACAAGCATCCAGTGCATCCATCCCAACGATGACGTCACGAATCAGCCCCCGGACAACGATTGCTGCTACCTCTATGGTCATTTCTCCCAAATCTATCTCTAACCAGATTTGCTTCCCTGTGGTGTTTGCTGCCTTCCGATTTGCCATGACCACGCGAAGCTTCCGCGTCGGCAGTTCGACTAACATGTGCCCCTCTTTCTGCACCTTCTTGCAAAATTCTTCCGATACCGCACTAATACTACTACCCGTATCTACCAGCGCCCGAACTTCTTTCCCGTAACACCTGTCTTGCAGAATCAAACATTTACTTGGCCCTGCGCCTTCTGTTGTTTCCTCTCGAAGCAATTCATCACCTTCGACCACAATGCTCGCTATTGCCACAATTGTCACGACATCCTTTTGCCTCTCGTTTGGTTCGATCCACCTCCTCGCACCAAACGCGTCTAGTTTTCCTTCCTTGCCGCTAGTTCCCATCGACCTTGTGCCCCTTCCGTCTTTGCCTGGTTACGATCCCTGGCTTCTTGCTCCGATCGTTCCGCGCCTGCTCGTTCGCCGTCCTTCGGCTTCGGTTTTCGTTGCACCTGTCCGTCCTGTGACTTTTCTTCCCTCCCTGGAGGCTTGTCTTCGCGCACCTCTATTGCGCACACATTATCCTGCCGATATCGCCCTCCATTGTATCGGTTATTGCCATTACCATTGCCGGAATTCGGACCTCTCCCGTCACGCCCGTCCCGTTCATTCTCGTCGTTCGCCTGATCGAACCGACTTACTCTTTCAATTAATGCGTCAATTGTCTCCGGCATGTTGTTCCAGAGCAAATTCCGGATCCCGCTCGGCATCTGTCGAATGAGGATTCGAATAATTTCCGCTGGATTAAACTCCTCACTACATACTTTAAACGCACTCACCTTCCGAGTGACGAAGTCGCTCATGCTTTCAGTACTTCCTTTTCGATACCATTCTGACATTAACCGGTATTTTAGTTCGAACTTATGGTGCTGGTTCCAATATCTCTCTAAGAACTTCGCGCGCCACTCCCCATACGTTCGTGGTGTTGGCGTCAACGCCTGCCACCAATATTGCGCTTTCGAACTAAGTGCCTCTTCCACGAATCTCAACTTCATTCCTTCCGGAATATTATTCACCTTAAAATAATTTTCTAATGCAGTTAGAAACGAGTACGGCTGTTCTTTACTTTCCCCATGGAAACGTAAGTAATTCGGCAACATTGCATGCCCCATCATATGGCCGTTACCGTTTGATCTACGTGCTGCGTACACCTGCTGCTCTAACTCCGCGATTTTATTTAAAATACTTCCATCGACCTCTTTCGTCGGCCCTGCCTCTGCTAACTTCCAATTATCAATTTCTCCCTGGACAGCCGTTCTGATATTTTCATCTATTCCACTAATAGATTCTTCGACCCGACCTATGCGAACATCCTGCTGTCGCGACACTTCTCTGAAGTCCCGCACGTTCTTGCCTATATCCGACAATCGCGCTTCCTGTAGCTGCACCGATTGTTGTAAGGTGCCCACGGTCGATTGGATTTCGCCCACACCTGAGCTAATTTGCTGGTTAAACACTTCTTGGACCGCGAAACGAGTTTCGGACGTTTCTTCCACCGTTTTCGCGTTCTGTTCCAACCTAGCGAAACGCTCAACCGTTTCTACCTTAAATGCGCTCACCTCTTCTTGGACTTTCGAAACCGCGGCCTGCACCTCATTCTGTAACTTGTTCAGCGCGGCATTTATCCCTTTATTCTGTTCTACGACCTCCTCGAATTTACTTTGCAAGCTGTTGCTCATTTGGACACTATCTGCCTTCATCTCTTGTAAATTGTTCTCTAACCTCGCGCTATCACCTCTCATTTCTTGCATTAAACGTAGCAGCATAGAAAGGGTGGGTTCAGGTGCATCTTGCACCTCCGGAACAATTTCACATGTAGTCTGGCTCATATCTGCCCCTTGCGTATTAATCGCAATATTCCCCCCCCCTTCTACTTCTAATTCCTCTAATCGTTGGCCCTCCTCGTCCTCATCGCGAGCGGAAATCGTCTCCGTATCCGACGCATCCCGCATGCTTAACGTCCTTCCGCTACGCGTTTCCATCTTTAATTGCACTACACTATAATTACTATTATGCTTGACCTATTTACCTACCCCACTTGCAAACTATTACAGTGCCCTAGTACTTGTTTTGCTCACGACCCACGTTGCGGCGCCAAATATGTAATGAACCGTCCTCCTCATATCTATAAAACAACTATAATCACTCCTCGTTAGGCGCACCAAAATATGTAATGAACCATTACCTGCTCTAGATCAACTATAATCTTTATAATCGCCCGGCGTTATAACGCCAAAATAATAACCAAAACCCGCTCTTATCAATTGCCCTGGTTATACTCAGCTTCCACCTCCAAGGTTGCCCGTCGACTAGCTGCCCCCCCAGAACTTCCGATATTTTCTTACTTACACATAAAATCTGGGCGTGAGGTTGTGGCTGACCTGTACAGGATCTAACAACTATTGGGGCACGTGGGCGTAGGTCATTAACTAGCTACATGTAACAATTAAACTACGTTCGTTTAATTTAATGTCGAACCAAGTGATGTTCGCCATTTATTTTCTGTAATTCCTGTGCTAGTCGTTATTCCAGTTGAAATATATATATATATATATATATATATATATATATATATATATATATATATATATATATATATATATATATA
>BLKR01008772.1:0-12700 GCA_011170035.1 Teleogryllus occipitalis
ATTGTAAAGGGTTCTTGACTTGTCCCCAGTGCTCAGGAAACCATTCCCTAAAGGAATGCCAAGAAGACAAACGGAATTTTAAGTGTATTAACTGTCTAAATTTTCATAAGTATAACAAGGAGATTTCTTTAGATGTTCATCACAGTGCCCTAGATAAAAATTGTTGGTACTATCAAAATGCGGAGAAACAGTACATAAAAAACACAGATTATTAATATGGATAAAACAAATTTAATTTGCTACCAAGTGAATTTGCAGCACTCAAAAGCAGCTACTGTAAATTTACTCCAACTTATTAATGCCAAGAAAGTCGATATAGTTTTTGTGCAGGAACCTTATACTCTAAATAACAAAGTAGTTCTAATCCCTTCAACAATTAGAATATTCACTATTGGGAATGGAAAGAAAAGGGCGACGATATTTGTCAATAATAAAAATTTAGATATTGCCTGTATTACACAAATTTCAGATGAAGACTGTGTAGTCGTTGAAATTCAATACGGTGATTTAAAATTCTTTAGTGCAAGCATGTATTTTGATCCACGAGAAAATATTGAAGAAGATATACGTAAAATGGAAAAAATTATTGAATTTACTCGCGGATATGGTCTATTAATTTTAGCAGATACTAATGCTCGTAGCAAACTCTGGCATGATGCATTAAACAATGCACGTGGGAAAAAATTAGAAGAATTTCTGATTATTAATACACTGTATGTACTTAACAAAGACGCTGGAATACCTACTTTTGAGTCAAATCGAGGGAGAAGCTGTATAGATCTGACAATGGCTAACAACCTCATAAAAATAATTTCCGATTGGAATATTTGCAATGAGGAGAGTTGCTCTGATCATAGAATCATTTCTATAACCATTGGTCACGTTCATGAAAGAATTGTAAAAACCTTTAATAAAATTAAATACATAATCAAAAATGAAAACTATGACATGTTTGAAAAACTACTGCCCCAAAATCTAGCTGTTGCATTTAATTGTGAGTCAAACAATGAACAACTAGATATGGAACTTGCAACTCAAGCAACAATTCATAACGACACTGAAGAACTTGTTGACAGATGTTTTAATTGTATAACAGAAACTTGCAAGAAATCATTCCGTATAAGTAGAGGATATGCCCGTAGTCATCGTGGGAAAACTGTCCCATGGTGGACAGACGAATTGACAGTATTTAGAAAACGAACAAATGCACTTAGGAGGCTGTACCAACGAACATTTAATGATGTACAACTAAGAGCAGAGAGGAAAAATAGATACCATGAAGTCAATCGGCAGTATCAATCAAAAATTATTTCTACAAAAAGGACATCTTGGAAGAATTATTGTAATGTTACAGATGGTAACAATCCATGGAATGCTGTGTATCGAATAGCAGCAAACAAGATAAGAGGACAAGGAACGATTACCACGCTGCAGAAAGAAGATAAAACATACACGGCTGATATAGAAAGTACTCTTCGTTATATGATAGATTATTTTATTCCAGAAGATGATGTGCATGATGATTGTGAACAGCATAAGAAATTAAGAAAACTTGTTAAAGAACCTTTTCAAACTGAAGATGATGCACCATTCACCAAACAAGAGATATTCTCTGTAATAAGAAAATTCAATCCTAGGAAATCATCTGGAGAAGATGGTATAACATCTGACATCATATTGAGTTCCTTCAAGCTTTTCCCTGAATTCTTCACTTCGATTTATAATTCATGTTTAAAGGCGGGATGCTTTCCAACACAATGGAAGAAATCCGTAATTGTTCCAATTGTGAAACCTGGTAAAGAGGAATGTATAACAGTTTCAAAGTATAGGCCAATCAGTTTGATAAATGTGGGTGGAAAAGTCTTGGAAAAGCTAATGATAGAAGAATATTGCATCACATAAATTCAAGAAATTTATTCAGTACCCGCCAATTTGGTTTTATGCCGCAAAAATCGACGACAGATGCAGCAATGGCCGTGAAACAATTTGTACAGAGAAATTCTAGTAATTATCCCTATATTGTTCTTGTTAGTCTGGATGTTAAAGGAGCGTTTGATGCCGCCTGGTGGCCAAGCATACTCAGTAATCTACGGGAAATGAAATGTCCTACAAACCTATATAATCTTGTGAGAGACTACTTCCGAAATAGGAGAGCATGCCTACACACCACTACATTTACAATAGAAAAACAAGTTCAAAAGGGCTGCCCTCAAGGATCATGTTGTGGACCAGGCCTTTGGAATATTTTGTATAATACAATCCTGACCCTAGATTTCACTCACAGAACTCAAATTGTAGCTTTCGCAGACGATTTATTGCTTATGACAAAGGGTCATAGTATACTAGATTCGGAGAATTTTGCAAATCATGACCTGAAGAAAATTGAATTTTGGGCCAAGGAAAACAAAATAAAATTCAATGATTCAAAGTCGCAAGTTCTTCTTGTCTCCAAAAAGAAGAAAATACCAGAAAAGAGAATTCAAATCTACCTTAATGATAAACCTCTTAAGCAAGTGGAGATGTTAAAATACTTAGGAATATACATAGATCAGAAATTCAATTTTAATAAACATATTGATTACATTCAGGAGAAAGCTCTAAAACTTGTTCATATGTTATCAAGATCTGCAAAGCAGAATTGGGGTCTAGGATCCAAAGCACTTATTATTATTTACCAAGGAGCAATTGAACCAATATTAACATATGGAGCACCTATTTGGGAAGAAGCTATAAAGATTTCAAAGAACATGAAGAAGATCCAAAGAATTCAGAGACTTATTAATATAAAAATTTCGAAAGCATACAGGACGGTCTCATACGATGCCTCTTGTGTAGCTTCTGGTATGCAACCTATAGAAATAACTATTTCAACAAAAATTAAATTGTACAAAGCAACACATGGAGGAATAGAATTCTATGAAAAGTCACTGGAACCCGAACAATGGAGACATCCGGCAGAAATGTTTTCTATTAGAGAAGTAACAGACAGCATGATTTATGAAATACAAATATATACAGATGGAAGTAAAGCAGAAGATAAGGTGGGAGCAGCAGCAGTCATATTTCAAGAAAAAAAACAAATCATGGAATTAAAATATAGACTAAATAAAAATTGTTCAAATAATCAGGCAGAAGCAATTGCAATATTAAAATCTCTACAAATGATTAGAAAAATCCCAAGTAATAACAAAACTGTTGCAATAAATACAGACAGTAAAGTCACATTGGCACTTTTAGCTAATAATTATAAACATAACCCAATAATAGAATCAATATTAAATGAAATAACAATTCTGGAAATGAATGAATGGAAAATATATTTTGGATGGTTAAAAGCACATGTGGGAATTAGAGGAAATGAACTAGCAGACAGGCTAGCAAAACATGCTGCAGCGGATACACAATTGCCAATAGCTTATGATAAAATTTCGAAAACTACATTAGTTAACAAATTTAAAGATGAAGCAATTCAAATCTGGCAGAACAAATGGAACGAAACAACAAAAGGCGCTATCACAAAATCATTTTTTCCTAATATCAAAGACAGATTGAGGCAAAAATTACCTGGAACAGCAATTTTTACGTCCATAATAACAGGCCACGGAAACAATAAATCATATTTACATAGATTCTGTATTATAAGTAACCCAACATGTGAATGTGGCAAGGGAGACCAAACAGTATACCACATCATTTATGAATGTTCCCTACTAGTTGAAGAAAGGAAGAAACTAATACAGAAGATAAAAATGAAGTTAGGAACTTGGCCCCCCACACCTGAGAAATTAGTAAAACGGCACTTACGTGAATTTAACATATTTCTTCAGAACATTAAACAGACAGTGTTTGAACATTAAACAGATAGATATGAATTTATGGATTTAAATTTCAAGCTCAACGATTTTATGTTGATATAATTTCAAGTGAATGTATTTTCATTTTGTGTATTTTGAAGATGTAATATTACTTTGAAATATTGTTATTTCTAAGTTATATATATGCATTTGAAAGCATGTAGTGTTATATGTAACGGAGCATGCTGTGAAATAAAGTTATTAATAAAAAAAAAAAAAAAGACAGACAGACACAGACAGACAGACACAGACAGACAGACAGACAGACAGACAGACACAGACAGACAGACACAGACAGACAGGCAGACACAGACAGACATAGACAGACATAGACAGACACAGACAGACACAGACAGACACAGACAGACACAGACAGACACAGACAGACACAGACAGACACAGACAGACACAGACAGACACAGACAGGCACAGACAGACACAGACAGACACAGACAGACACAGACAGACACAGACAGACACAGACAGACACAGACAGACACAGACAGACACAGACAGACACAGACAGACACAGACAGACACAGACAGACACAGACAGACAGAGACAGACACAGACACACACAGACACACACAGACACACACAGACACAGACAGACACAGACAGACACAGACACAGACACAGACACAGACACAGACAGACACAGACACAGACACAGACAGACACAGACACAAACAGACAGACAGACAGACAGACACAAACAGACAGACAGACACAAACAGACAGACAGACACAAACAGACAGACAGACACAAACAGACAGACAGACAGACACGAACAGACAGGCAGACACAGACAGACAGACACAGACAGACACAAACAGACAGGCAGACACAGACAGACAGACACAGACAGACAGACAGACACAGACAGACAGACACAGACACAAACAGACAGGCAGACACAGACAGACACAGACACAAACAGACAGGCAGACACAGACAGACAGACACAGACAGACAGACACAGACACAGACAGACAGACAGACACAGACACAGACAGACAGACAGACACACGCAGACAGACAGACAGACACACGCAGACAGACAGACAGACACACGCAGACAGACAGACACACGCAGACAGACAGACAGACACACGCAGACAGACAGACACACGCAGACAGACAGACACAGACACAGACAGAGACAGACACAGACACAGACACAGACACAGACAGACACAGACACAGACAGAGACAGACACAGACACAGACACAGACACAGACAGACACAGACACAGACACAGACAGACACAGACACAGACACAGACAGACACAGACACAGACAGACACAGACACAGACAGACACAGACACAGACAGACACAGACACAGACACAGACAGACACAGACACAGACAGACACAGACACAGACAGACACAGCATAAGTGAACAGCATAAGAAATTAAGAAAACTTGTTAAAGAACCTTTTCAAACTGAAGATGATGCACCATTCACCAAACAAGAGATATTCTCTGTAATAAGAAAATTCAATCCTAGGAAATCATCTGGAGAAGATGGTATAACATCTGACATCATATTGAGTTCCTTCAAGCTTTTCCCTGAATTCTTCACTTCGATTTATAATTCATGTTTAAAGGCGGGATGCTTTCCAACACAATGGAAGAAATCCGTAATTGTTCCAATTGTGAAACCTGGTAAAGAGGAATGTATAACAGTTTCAAAGTATAGGCCAATCAGTTTGATAAATGTGGGTGGAAAAGTCTTGGAAAAGCTAATGATAGATAGAATATTGCATCACATAAATTCAAGAAATTTATTCAGTACCCGCCAATTTGGTTTTATGCCACAAAAATCGACGACAGATGCAGCAATGGCCGTGAAACAATTTGTACAGAGAAATTCTAGTAATTATCCCTATATTGTTCTTGTTAGTCTGGATGTTAAAGGAGCGTTTGATGCCGCCTGGTGGCCAAGCATACTCAGTAATCTACGGGAAATGAAATGTCCTACAAACCTATATAATCTTGTGAGAGACTACTTCCGAAATAGGAGAGCATGCCTACACACCACTACATTTACAATAGAAAAACAAGTTCAAAAGGGCTGCCCTCAAGGATCATGTTGTGGACCAGGCCTTTGGAATATTGTATATAATACAATCCTGACCCTAGATTTCACTCACAGAACTCAAATTGTAGCTTTCGCAGACGATTTATTGCTTATGACAAAGGGTCATAGTATACTAGATTCGGAGAATTTTGCAAATCATGACCTGAAGAAAATTGAATTTTGGGCCAAGGAAAACAAAATAAAATTCAATGATTCAAAGTCACAAGTTCTTCTTGTCTCCAAAAAGAAGAAAATACCAGAAAAGAGAATTCAAATCTACCTTAATGATAAACCTCTTAAGCAAGTGGAGATGTTAAAATACTTAGGAATATACATAGATCAGAAATTCAATTTTAATAAACATATTGATTACATTCAGGAGAAAGCTCTAAAACTTGTTCATATGTTATCAAGATCTGCAAAGCAGAATTGGGGTCTAGGATCCAAAGCACTTATTATTATTTACCAAGGAGCAATTGAACCAATATTAACATATGGAGCACCTATTTGGGAAGAAGCTATAAAGATTTCAAAGAACATGAAGAAGATCCAAAGAATTCAGAGACTTATTAATATAAAAATTTCGAAAGCATACAGGACGGTCTCATACGATGCCTCTTGTGTAGCTTCTGGTATGCAACCTATAGAAATAACTATTTCAACAAAAATTAAATTGTACAAAGCAACACATGGAGGAATAGAATTCTATGAAAAGTCACTGGAACCCGAACAATGGAGACATCCGGCAGAAATGTTTTCTATTAGAGAAGTAACAGACAGCATGATTTATGAAATACAAATATATACAGATGGAAGTAAAGCAGAAGATAAGGTGGGAGCAGCAGCAGTCATATTTCAAGAAAAAAACAAATCATGGAATTAAAATATAGACTAAATAAAAATTGTTCAAATAATCAGGCAGAAGCAATTGCAATATTAAAATCTCTACAAATGATTAGAAAAATCCCAAGTAATAACAAAACTGTTGCAATAAATACAGACAGTAAAGTCACATTGGCACTTTTAGCTAATAATTATAAACATAACCCAATAATAGAATCAATATTAAATGAAATAACAATTCTGGAAATGAATGAATGGAAAATATATTTTGGATGGTTAAAAGCACATGTGGGAATTAGAGGAAATGAACTAGCAGACAGGCTAGCAAAACATGCTGCAGCGGATACACAATTGCCAATAGCTTATGATAAAATTTCGAAAACTACATTAGTTAACAAATTTAAAGATGAAGCAATTCAAATCTGGCAGAACAAATGGAACGAAACAACAACAAACGGCGCTATCACAAAATCATTTTTTCCTAATATCAAAGACAGATTGAGGCAAAAATTACCTGGAACAGCAATTTTTACGTCCATAATAACAGGCCACGGAAACAATAAATCATATTTACATAGATTCTGTATTATAAGTAACCCAACATGTGAATGTGGCAAGGGAGACCAAACAGTATACCACATCATTTATGAATGTTCCCTACTAGTTGAAGAAAGGAAGAAACTAATACAGAAGATAAAAATGAAGTTAGGAACTTGGCCCACCACACCTGAGAAATTAGTAAAACGGCACTTACGTGAATTTAACATATTTCTTCAGAACATTAAACAGACAGTGTTTGAACATTAAACAGATAGATATGAATTCTATGGATTTAAATTTCAAGCTCAACGATTTTATGTTGATATAATTTCAAGTGAATGTATTTTCATTTTGTGTATTTTGAAGATGTAATATTACTTTGAAATTTTGTTATTTCTAAGTTATATATATGCATTTGAAAGCATGTAGTGTTATATGTAACGGAGCATGCTGTGAAATAAAGTTATTAATAAAAAAAAAAAAAAAAAAAAAGACAGACACAGACAGACAGACACAGACAGACAGACACAGACAGACAGACACAGACAGACAGACACATACAGACAGACACAGACAGACAGACACAGACAGACAGACACATACAGACAGACACAGACAGACAGACACGTACAGACAGACACAGACAGACAGACACAGACAGACAGACACAGACAGACAGACACAGACAGACAGACACAGACAGACACAGACAGACAGACACAGACAGACAGACACAGACAGACAGACACAGACAGACAGACACAGACACAGACAGACACAGACACAGACAGACACAGACACAGACAGACACAGACACAGACAGACACAGACACAGACACAGACAGACACAGACACAGACAGACACAGACACAGACAGACACAGACACAGACACAGACAGACAGACACAGACACAGACACAGACACAGACAGACACAGACACAGACAGACACAGACACAGACAGACACAGACACAATCAGAGAGTGTGATACAGATAGTGACAGCACGTGTTAGAAGTCGCTCTGTGTTTTGTGAGGTGTGTTGGTTTTGTTGCTTTTCTACAAACGTGTGTGTGGTTGCTATTGGTCACGTTCATGAAAGAATTGTAAAAACCTTTAATAAAATTAAATACATAATCAAAAATGAAAACTATGACATGTTTGAAAAACTACTGCCCCAAAATCTAGCTGTTGCATTTAATTGTGAGTCAAACAATGAACAACTAGATATGGAACTTGCAACTCAAGCAACAATTCATAACGACACTGAAGAACTTGTTGACAGATGTTTTAATTGTATAACAGAAACTTGCAAGAAATCATTCCGTATAAGTAGAGGATATGCCCGTAGTCATCGTGGGAAAACTGTCCCATGGTGGACAGACGAATTGACAGTATTTAGAAAACGAACAAATGCACTTAGGAGGCTGTACCAACGAACATTTAATGATGTACAACTAAGAGCAGAGAGGAAAAATAGATACCATGAAGTCAATCGGCAGTATCAATCAAAAATTATTTCTACAAAAAGGATATCTTGGAAGAATTATTGTAATGTTACAGATGGTAACAATCCATGGAATGCTGTGTATCGAATAGCAGCAAACAAGATAAGAGGACAAGGAACGATTACCACGCTGCAGAAAGAAGATAAAACATACACGGCTGATATAGAAAGTACTCTTCGTTATATGATAGATTATTTTATTCCAGAAGATGATGTGCATGATGATTGTGAACAGCATAAGAAATTAAGTAAACTTGTTAAAGAACCTTTTCAAACTGAAGATGATGCACCATTCACCAAACAAGAGATATTCTCTGTAATAAGAAAATTCAATCCTAGGAAATCATCTGGAGAAGATGGTATAACATCTGACATCATATTGAGTTCCTTCAAGCTTTTCCCTGAATTCTTCACTTCGATTTATAATTCATGTTTAAAGGCGGGATGCTTTCCAACACAATGGAAGAAATCCGTAATTGTCCCAATTGTGAAACCTGGTAAAGAGGAATGTATAACAGTTTCAAAGTATAGGCCAATCAGTTTGATAAATGTGGGTGGAAAAGTCTTGGAAAAGCTAATGATAGATAGAATATTGCATCACATAAATTCAAGAAATTTATTCAGTACCCGCCAATTTGGTTTTATGCCGCAAAAATCGACGACAGATGCAGCAATGGCCGTGAAACAATTTGTACAGAGAAATTCTAGTAATTATCCCTATATTGTTCTTGTTAGTCTGGATGTTAAAGGAGCGTTTGATGCCGCCTGGTGGCCAAGCATACTCAGTAATCTACGGGAAATGAAATGTCCTACAAACCTATATAATCTTGTGAGAGACTACTTCCGAAATAGGAGAGCATGCCTACACACCACTACATTTACAATAGAAAAACAAGTTCAAAAGGGCTGCCCTCAAGGATCATGTTGTGGTCCAGGCCTTTGGAATATTTTATATAATACAATCCTGACCCTAGATTTCACTCACAGAACTCAAATTGTAGCTTTCGCAGACGATTTATTGCTTATGACAAAGGGTCATAGTATACTAGATTCGGAGAATTTTGCAAATCATGACCTGAAGAAAATTGAATTTTGGGCCAAGGAAAACAAAATAAAATTCAATGATTCAAAGTCGCAAGTTCTTCTTGTCTCCAAAAAGAAGAAAATACCAGAAAAGAGAATTCAAATCTACCTTAATGATAAACCTCTTAAGCAAGTGGAGATGTTAAAATACTTAGGAATATACATAGATCAGAAATTCAATTTTAATAAACATATTGATTACATTCAGGAGAAAGCTCTAAAACTTGTTCATATGTTATCAAGATCTGCAAAGCAGAATTGGGGTCTAGGATCCAAAGCACTTATTATTATTTACCAAGGAGCAATTGAACCAATATTAACATATGGAGCACCTATTTGGGAAGAAGCTATAAAGATTTCAAAGAACATGAAGAAGATCCAAAGAATTCAGAGACTTATTAATATAAAAATTTCGAAAGCATACAGGACGGTCTCATACGATGCCTCTTGTGTAGCTTCTGGTATGCAACCTATAGAAATAACTATTTCAACAAAAATTAAATTGTACAAAGCAACACATGGAGGAATAGAATTCTATGAAAAGTCACTGGAACCCAAACAATGGAGACATCCGGCAGAAATGTTTTCTATTAGAGAAGTAACAGACAGCATGATTTATGAAATACAAATATATACAGATGGAAGTAAAGCAGAAGATAAGGTGGGAGCAGCAGCAGTCATATTTCAAGAAAAAAACAAATCATGGAATTAAAATATAGACTAAATAAAAATTGTTCAAATAATCAGGCAGAAGCAATTGCAATATTAAAATCTCTACAAATGATTAGAAAAATCCCAAGTAATAACAAAACTGTTGCAATAAATACAGACAGTAAAGTCACATTGGCACTTTTAGCTAATAATTATAAACATAACCCAATAATAGAATCAATATTAAATGAAATAACAATTCTGGAAATGAATGAATGGAAAATATATTTTGAATGGTTAAAAGCACATGTAGGAATTAGAGGAAATGAACTAGCAGACAGGCTAGCAAAACATGCTGCAGCGGATACACAATTGCCAATAGCTTATGGTAAAATTTCGAAAACTACATTAGTTAACAAATTTAAAGATGAAGCAATTCAAATCTGGCAGAACAAATGGAACGAAACAACAAAAGGCGCTATCACAAAATCATTTTTTCCTAATATCAAAGACAGATTGAGGCAAAAATTACCTGGAACAGCAATTTTTACGTCCATAATAACAGGCCACGGAAACAATAAATCATATTTACATAGATTCTGTATTATAAGTAACCCAACATGTGAATGTGGCAAGGGGGACCAAACAGTATATCACATCATTTATGAATGTTCCCTACTAGTTGAAGAAAGGAAGAAACTAATACAGAAGATAAAAATGAAGTTAGGAACTTGGCCCCCACACCTGAGAAATTAGTAAAACGGCACTTACGTGAATTTAACATATTTCTTCAGAACATTAAACAGACAGTGTTTGAACATTAAACAGATAGATATGAATTCTATGGATTTAAATTTCAAGCTCAACGATTTTATGTTGATATAATTTCAAGTGAATGTATTTTCATTTTGTGTATTTTGAAGATGTAATATTACTTTGAAATATTGTTATTTCTAAGTTATATATATATGCATTTGAAAGCATGTAGTGTTATATGTAACGGAGCATGCTGTGAAATAAAGTTATTAATAAAAAAAAAAAAAAAAAAAAGTCAGAGAGAGACAGTCAGAGAGAGACAGTCAGAGAGAGACAGTCAGAGAGAGACAGTCAGAGAGAGACAGTCAGAGAGAGACAGTCAGAGAGAGACAGTCAGAGAGAGACAGATGGTCATGACAGACAGACAGGTGATGATCATGCAAAACAACAGGCTTTGTGTAGCCTTGAGAAGAAAATAATTGTGCTTCTCAATTTTGTTAAGCCTCGCCGTATTCAATTCAGACGCACTTTAACGAGGTGGTACCACTGCAAACAGGAGGATCATCTAGACCAGATCCTCAGAACCTATTGCAAAAGAAGAGTGCACTCAGACGTCCCCTGAGTAGGTGGCTTTGTTATGAGAACTCATAAGGAGAAGCGATCCTTCGCAAAACCGGAACTCCCAGGTGCCCAAGGTAAGGAAGGAGACTGCGAAAAACGCAGATAAAATCCGGGCAGAAATATCCTCTCCGTAAATGCCACGAGAAGAGCCCGAGTGGCAAGTGGTCACTCATAAGGGAACACGTAAGCGTTCTAAAACGCGGAAGAGGCCGCCCATACCAGATGCCCTGATGATAATGAAGAAGGAAGACGCGCTGACGTACGCGGACATCCTTAAAAAATGAAAACTGACCCTGAGCTTAAGGATGTGGGCGAGAATGTCACGAACATCCGGAAGACAGCTGGCGGCGATCTCCTTCTGCAACTGAAGCGGTCTGCCGGAGACCAAACAACAGATTTTCAGTCCTCTATAAAGAAGGTGTTTGGATCAGACGCTGATATGAGGGCTCTGACTCACACCGTGACCATTCAGGTGAAGGACCTGGATGAGGTCACAACTAAAGAGGAAGTACATAGGGCTCTGGTGGACAAACTTCCCGGAGCCAGTGATCTCCCAGCTACTGTGGTCAAATCTCTAGGACCATCCTATGGTGAAACACAGGTACCAATAGTCAGCCTTCCTGTTGCGGTGGCTAACAGATTGTTGGCCATCCGTAAAACAAGAATAGGATGGGTGTACTGCACTCTGCGTGAGAAGAAGGTCCCACTGAGATGTTACAGATGTTTGGATTTGGAAACATCAGAAAAGCATGTAAAAGC
>BLKR01008773.1:0-12619 GCA_011170035.1 Teleogryllus occipitalis
TTCCTTAAGCATATAAAATCACAGTTACAGATTTCTTTGTCGATGCAATATATTATTTCTCAATATTAGATATTTATCATTTTATATACTTTTTTGTATATTTATGCACAGTAGTTTTCGTTATTTTAGAAGAAAATTTTCTGAAATGTCAATATGAATAAGGCACAACTCGATTGCCGGCGATACAAAGGAATTTTTCATTCCTCAGAATGCTTTCCTTAAGTAAAGAAAAGTACAGTTACAAATATCGAATAAACCCTATTTTGTTCAATAGCGACTTAACGAGACCATTGAAGAGTATGTTGAATTCAATTTGCAATTTATAATAAGATTAATACGAATCCATTGCATATAAAACGAGATACTATGCGCTTTTATAGATTTTTTGAAACAAGACCTTTAGTAGTTTTCTTGTAATTGCTGCTGAGTTTGTTTGTAATCACAATACAAGAATGGCAATGCCACGACTCGGCAGTTTGAATTTCATAGAATTAAATGCACAATTTTGTTTAGTATTGTCTCGTACGTAGTGACAATTTCGACTTACATGACGAACTGCCAACACATTGTTGATATTCAACTGAAAATGTCATGTCTAAAGAATCATGCTTGCAGTTGCCATTTGAAAACATTTCAATTTAGTGCACAACACGAACTCAAACATTAGTAGTTTCTGAACTGAATCATAGGTCGTAAACAATTTTAATGTGATAGACGAAAGTTTTTCCAAGATAGTCAAACGAAGGAGAATAATTTTGGCGATTTCCGTGTATTGAAACAACAAAAAATTAACATTTCAAAAGTGAAACAATTTTTATAACAGTTTTAGTTAAATGAAATGTCTTTAAAAAAGTTCATGAACATTTTTCAAAATGTGAGTAGTTTTGCGCAATTTTGTCAATTCTAATATCCCACGCTCCAGGTGCTAAACTTGAAGAAATATCAGATTGGAAAGCGACAAAGGCACTCCTTGCCACAACACTGCAGTTCGATATTTTAAAAGTTCGTTTCATTGACGGGACATGATACAGCCGCATGAAACGCAGTTTTAATTGTCGAATTGGTGTTGATGTTTGTATGAAAATAATTAGTTTTTGCACTTAATGTTCTAGAATTTGTAATGCGTTTTACAAAAAAATGATGACAGATGTTACACATTGATCACGGACAGAAATTGCAGTAAATAGTATGACGTAATCGTTACTAAAGGAGAGAAAGTATGTGCTGTTTAAGGAGCAGAAGGTATTTTTCTTAAAACGGTTGTGTTCCAAGAGTCGACACAAATATCTAAAGATATAGTTGGGCTTTTATTTTTCCTTTTAAAACGATGTCCTCGCACAGTTATGGACCAAAATATAAGTTGTTTTATTTCTTTACGCAGAGTTGTAGGTAAGGAGGCGAATATCGAGGTAAAATTATTTTTGCCAAAAATGTTTGAACTGTAGCTGGTACAAAAATTTTCAAAAGAGGTCAAACAATGGAAACACCAATCCACGCAAAAAAAATTCATTTTTTCCCATTAGATTCGGGTCAAATTCACGCGTTCTGGGTGCCATGGAATACGTATTTCGCCAATATCTGCTAGAGGAAAGTGGTAAAAATAATGCAGTTAGTGAGTGAAGGTGGTCAAACGATGGACAATCAACAGCGCACTTTTAATCTTGGTATTTTTTAATATTTTAGAGAAAATTATTAAATTTCGTGAAAGTTCAAATTTTGTTTTTGCTGTAATTTTTAAAAGGAACGTGGGAAAATTTTTCTAAAGGGTTGACAAACGTGATCAAACGATGAACAAACATATCCACACAAAGAAATTGCATTTTTGAATTTGATTCGGGCCAAGTTCACGCTTTCTGGGTGCCCGGAAATACGTTTTTCGCCAATATCTGCTAGAGGAAACGCGGTAAAATTAATCTAATTTGTGATTAAAGGTAGTCAAACGATGGACAAACGAAAGCTCACCTCAAATTACAGTATTAATATTTTAGACAGAATTTTGGAATTTCGTAAAATTTGAAAATTTGTTTTTGCTCTAATTTGTAAAAGCAGGTAAAATTTTTCTAAGGGTTGGGCAAATGTGATCAAACAATGGACAAAAGAATGCAATTGATGATTTTCACAATTTCAGGGTAGTTTTTTCGCGTTTTTTTTAGTTTACAAAAAGTGGCGGAAAACTTTTTTCGAGTAATTTTTAACAAAATGTAATATCCGTGTTCTAAGTGATGGATATTCGTTTTCCAAAGACGGACAAACGAAGGGAACAGTAAAATATCGAAATTTCCGTGTGTTTCTTGGTCTTTATTTGAATTGATAAAAAGGTTTTTTGGCAGCAACTTTGGAACCGGACCTGACAAAAATCTTCTAAAGGATGGTCAAACGATCGACAAACAAATCCACCCAAAAAAAATTTTCAATTTTCCAATTTTTTTACGCGCCAACTTCACGGCTTTTTAAAAAAATGTTTTGGTTGATCCCTTGGTCATAAACCTCGTCTGGAAGAGGAAAAGGGATCATTAGAAGGTAAAGTATCGAATGCAAAAAGTTCGAAAATTTTCTTTCTTTGTTGCAATTTTGTCCATTTGAAGAAATGGCGGGAAAAACTTTTTTTGTCAATCATTTTTGAACCGGGCCTGTTAAAAATTTTCTAAAGGATGGACAAACGTGGTGAAACGGTAGACAAAAGAATCCACACAAAGAAATTGCATTTTTGAATTTGATTCGGATCAAGTTCACGCTTTCTGGGTGCTGTGAAATACGTTTTTCGCCGATACCTTCTAGAGGAAACGTGGTGACAATAATCTAGTTCGTGATTAAACGTGGTCAGACGAAGGACAACCGAAAGCGCACTTCAAATTTTCGTGTCTTTAATATTTTAGGGAAAATCTTGTTATTTCGTAAAAGTGTGACGTTGGCCCGAAAAAATTCTTTCTGCTCTAAGTTTTGAGCGGAGGCTGGTAAAAATTTTGTAAAGTGTGGGCAAACGGTGGACAAACGTATGCACATGAAAATAGGAAGTTTTAATTTTTTGGGGGCCAACTTCACGGGGGGAAGATCTCGTTAGTTCTGCTCAAAGTCCCAATTTCGTCTGCTCTGCCCTACGTCAGAAAATAGTCTGTTCTTTTCGAAGTCAGAAAATTGTCTGTCGCTCTCAGCAAAGAGCTCCTACTTCGCATGGCCTCGTCCACACATCATTTTTATCCTTCCATCCTATCGAATTTGAGGAATTCCGCAACGCGGGACTCGCGGATCTGCCGCCGACGTCACGTGGTCTAGCTTCTGGGATTTTCTTTTCTTTCATACATCTGATTGGCTGTCCGTCGCGTTCCTTGCTTCGTCTCTTGCAGCATGCCCGTCTCGGAAGCAGGTCGACATTACTTTTGTGCGACAAGATTTCCACGGTCGTTAATGCATCTCTACTGGTGCATCTCTACTGGTGACCCTCGTCCTTGGAGGGAGGAGGTCAAAAGGGGTGGCACGGGCCGGGAGCGGTCATTGGCGCCCTTTCTTCCGTCATTGAATTGCAGATGTCGAGTGCGCCGCGCGTAAAATTCCTTGGCGATTAGTAGCAAGCCAGTGCGCGGGACGTGGCGTTCGCGGGGGGGGGGGGAGGACTCAATGAGCCTGGGTGGTTGACAAAGAAGGGCGCTGCTCAGGGACGTCAGATAATACACGAAATTTCGCTTACAAAAACATTTCTCCCGGGTGACGGGCGGGCGTAATGGCTCTTGACACGTGGCCGGGCCGTCCGTTGTGCTGACGGATCCTTGCCTGGCCTAACGTGGATGCGTATTTATGACCTTCTGAAAAGGAAGTGTGAAAGAAAAGATTTTCTGCAACAAAAGCTCCATTTTAGAAAACGAAATGAGGTCGCGGACGTCAGGGATACACACACACGCACACATATAAGCGCGCGATCTTTCCTACCTCTTCCTAGTCCTATCCTCTCTCCTTACACACACTTACACTAACATGCACTACACTCCCACACACGCCGGGAGGTTAAACGCTTGTCCCGGCTGGGGCGGTGCCCCGTTGGTAAGAAATACTTGGTTGGGGAAAACAGTTAGCCGAAGGTATGTCGGCGCCGGATCTCGTCAACCAGCGGGGGAAGAACACAGCCAAGTCCCGAGAACAATATGCACTACAGTTACGGGACTAATGACCCTAGACGTTGACGCGCCCGGAATCACTAACAATCACCATGCGTTAGCGATCCGAGTATTAATTTCCTTTCCTTGTCTGTTTTGGAATTATACTACTTGTCGCAAATACACGTATTCTTCAACGTAGTCTAATGTAGTACTGTTAAGGCCCATTCACAATGCAATCACAAACATAAGCATAACACATAGACATAGACATTAGCACAAGCGAAGAGTTGGCGTATTCACAATGTCGAACATAAACACAGGCAAAATAAGAGTTTCTATTGGCTATGAGACGCAGCACACGAATCGACACGAATAGTTCGCCTATCGACTTCGATACTCGATTTTGAGTTAACGAACTGTGATTGGCTCATTCCTTATGTCTGACATAAGCATAGCACAGAAGCTTGAAGCTTGCAAGCTCTTAAGTTAACGTCTTACGTGTTATGCTTATGCGAACGCATTGTGAATGAGTCCACTTGTAGACGTAGTCCTAACTTTTATGTTAACGCCATGTTTATGCTTATGTTTGCATTGTGAATGGGCCTTTATTTATAGTGATGAGTATTGGGCAGATTTTGATGACCTAAAACATCGTCAAATATCATCAATAAAATGCTCTTAAAGGGGTTTTTAAATGCCCTAAAAACAAAGAAAAATGACGTACAAATTTGATCGCAAACCACTTCCGATGAACAACTAAATCTGTTGAATTTGTTACTGATGTAAGAGACTTCTTCCTTTTGTTCAAGTGAACTCGGCTTACAAACGTTGGTTCGGACTGTTCTTTCCAAAAAAATCAGAGCCTGAATTTCTCGCGAAATCGGGCGAAGTGGCAACGCTAGAAGTCAAAGAAACCTTAGTGCTCACAACGTCGAATATCACGACACATGAGCGAAGAAATCGAGAAGGCTACTCAGGAATTCTGTAGTGGGCATTTGTTGAATCTTGAAAATATAGTTAGAAGTACCATTCAAATTGAAGAAATCAATGAAAAATGAATTAAAAAGGTGAAAAAGTAGTCGAAATCGACGAAAAATGCAAAAAAAGGTCATTTCCTTTTGTCATAACATAAAATTAATTTCTATACATCTAGGCATTGTTCCAAAGTGAAAAAAATGACATCATTAGAATCCGCCTCCTACTGATGTGAATTGCTGTCCAGTTTGTCCTAATTTTAGCCTTCGCAGTGATCAATTGGAAACCTAAATTGTTGCACTGACCAAATATCTCATTAAGAACATAGAATATTAGACTTCGATTTTCTTCCATTTGTTTAGGCCGTATCCGTATTTAATGATTCCAAAGACGGATTCTAGTACTTACGAAAATAGCCGATGATTACGGCTCTCCTTGGCGAACACCACTTTGCAGTTTGAATATTAGTCCTTCTATCTCAGTCTCTATTTTAGCCCGGCTATTTGCATACATTTTACTTAAAAGTCCAACATCCTTTTTATGAACATCTTGTGTAGTTTCTATTCTTTTAAGTTTTCACAATTTGTTCATTGTGTTTTAATTCTCTTTGCAATAGTGTCTTACAGCCAGTAAACAGTAAAATTAAGTAATTTTCATTTAAAATATTAAAGTATTATACCAATTGTCAAAAATTAATGCTTTACCAACCTGAATGAACTTTTCTTGAAAACGTGATAAAAGTAGGATTTTCTTGAAATCTTCTTCCCCTAGATAAACTTGTCTCTGTTGGCAGTAATTCATAGAATCATAAACAATTAGTTGCACAGAGAATCGTGTGTTACAAGATACAGATAAGGGTTGTGGGGTTTCTCTACCAGGTGTTTGTGGCCTATTCTGAGCGTCGAGATCACAATTGGTTCTTGAGTCACTTAAAGAATCAGTTTAACATTTGTAAGTTTCCAAGTAGCTAGAAGCATAAAAATGTCTCACGTACATAAATGACTATGGAGTTCACCTCTAGTTGCTCCTTTAACTTAAGATCTGCAATCTCATTTCCAAGAATGTCCTGATTTTATGGAATATCTTGAAATTAAAATGATTTTTCCTGATTTAAAGTGAAATTATATTGTAAATAAATGTTTGTGATGCTGATCTATCTTGAGAGAGATTATCATTTTGCGAGTAATAAAGATGAGCATACTAATTTACCACTCCTAAAATGGAGGAAATATCTGTTAAACCCAGTGAAAAACAGCTAAATTAACTGATGCACCAGAACATATGTTTCCTGTAGATAAATGAGAATAGGATATTCTAATCTTCTGATCCCTGCTCCATTTTTACGCATTCTTCCAGAGGGTAAATGTTAGTGGTAAGACTCAAAATCTTATGTTAATTGTTAATGCTATGCCATCAGGAGCTCCTGATAAACGAACAAAGATCAACAATCTGTTTGTATTACTGAAGAACGAAGAAAGAAAAAGATCTTAAAGATGTTTCTGCTATATCAAGTGAACTCTAAAGATGAAGTACAGTGTTCCAAGTTAATTGAGGTTAGTAGAAAATAATCATTGTAATAAAATGGCTGAATAATTGATCGATGTAGTGTAAACCATTTTATGATTAAAAAGTCCAATTATCATGGCCATTTACCTAATAATTAATTTAGGCTTTTTTTATGAAGGTGTAACCTGATTGCCCTAAGTTAATTTCACTTTTTGTTTTAAATGGCACTCCCTAGTTTAATTAGATTTAGATCTTAAGTTTCAAAAGCTACAAATGAAAAACAAGAAAGGAAACACACTCTACGCGCTTATTCTCTCTCTCTCTCTCTCTCTCTCTTTTCCTCCCCCTCTCTCTGTGTCTGTCTGCATCTATCTCTGCCTCCTTCTCTCACTGTCTGTATATACGTGAATCGTGTGAACCACACACAAACGATAACATGGGTGATTCAGAAACGAGGATAAGGTATCTAGATATAACTACAAAAGGGCTCAAATGGAAAAAAAATGTACATTTATTTCGCCTTTGGAAATTTTAGGAAAGATAAATATTCAAAAAATTATTACAAATCTTGATTCGGGCATCCAGGAGTATCTTCGTTTGAGTTAATTTACACAGTCGAAATAATCATTTCTTAAGCCTAAATACAAATTCAATTTACAATATTTCATATCAGCTCTCACTTTATTTACAGGATTAGTGGCAATGACACAAAACTTTTACCTTTACTAGAAATTACCCTCAAGACGTTATCTTTTCTCAGACGTAAATGCATCTACAGGTCAATAGAGTATATGGGGGTAAATCTCCCACAAATTCTCTTAACTTTGCAGCAGATGTTAGTGACACGTGACTCAATACACGAAAAAGAGGGCTCATATCTTTTCAACAGTTAGTCATATCTTTACTGGGGCTACAAAAGGAAAATAGTGGGGGATGAGCACATGAAAGAAGAGTGTTTTTTTGCAGCATTCGGGTCCTTTTTTTGTACCCTGGCCATAAACAATGACAAAACAATTGAACCAACGAATTCACAAAGGAACAACTATTTGTGCGATGACACACTCACTTCTTATAATTGTACACAACGTTGTTTGTTGCTCGTCGGCCCGTACAGTCTTTCTCTAAACTAATGTTACATATATACACATACATACACACACACACACAAATATATATATATATATATATATATATATATATATATATATATATATATATGTGTGTGTGTGTGTGTGTGTGTGTGTGTGTGTGTGTGTGTGTGTATTTACACACACATACATATATATGTATGTGTATATATATGTATATATATATACACACACACTTTATCTGAAGTGGCAATTTGTTTGTATTAAGCACTAATACTTTAGATTTCAGTATTATGGTTATGTTTAATACAAAAATAATAAAAAATATATAGAATAAATTTAATATAATAATATATAATAATAGAGAAGTGATATATCATAAAAGTGTAAATAATTTATAGTCTTACAATAGCCCCCGATCGCCGTCACCGCCAGGTGCGAAGTTCGTGTTGTTATCCGATTTTTTCACGCTAAAAGTTACCATTTGATATTCATAGGCAGATGTGTGAAGTTTATGGGGAAGCGTGTATCAGCTTTCAAGACGTCCGCAAACGGTGTAGGGAGGGGATGGGGATGAAAGTGGTGTCATTACGTCACTCGGGATACAAAACAACAATCGCGACAATGGCGCCATACCGGATCGCCTAAACCAAAGAAGTTCAAGCAGACGCTGTCCGCAGGTAAAGTGATGGGTACGGTCTTTGGGGACCGCAAGGGCGTCCTGCTTGTCGAGTTCATGACTCGGGGGACCTCAATAAATTCGAAAAATATTGTCAGACCAGAGCCATCCAAAATCGTCGGAGAAGAAGACTGACAAAAGGCGTTAGACTGCACCACGACAATGCGCGCCCGCACGTCTCTGGCCAAACCAAGGATTTCATCCACAAATTTGACTGCGTTCTCGTTGGACATGCTCCCTACAGCCCTCATCTTGCACCGAATGACTTTCACTTGTTTCCTAAATTAAAGCAACACTTGGGTCGACCAGAATTCTAAAGACTCTTTATATATGCCCTCGTCTTTGTATGTCTCGGACAGTGAAGTTATTGCAGGAAGTAAATATTTCCCACATTAAGCAAGTGTTTCACATCACTTAGGTATTATATACGTCGCAGAGAGTTCTAGCCCGGAACTAGGGTGGGGGAACCAGCGCACACTTAACCACTGTATTAAAATTTCAAAACGATTGGTTTCCAACACGATTATAGACATCCAAACCTTAATACTTATTATTAAATACCCAGTTTAATGTGGAATATAGGTGGCTGCAAAGTTTCGTGAACGAGTTGTGACCGCATCAGGCAGAAAGTAGAACGTAAATTACAACTGATAGAAACTTCATTCATAAAACTGAACATGAAAGAAGATTCCGATTGTAAACACAAAAGCCAGTACAGCTGCGTTGAGGACTTCTCCATATACTCAAATGAGGGAAGTCAAAGAGAGGGAATGAGCACAGAGGACAGGCCGTGGGAAGGGGCAGGAAGAGTAACAAAAGGAATGCAGAGGAGGGATAGAGAGGGGGAAGTGGAGATGCTGTACGCAGATGTGAGACGAAGGAAAAGCGAGGTCTCGGGCCCGTAGGGCTCCCGGGGCCCTTTAGTAATGTGAATAGCAACGTCATACTCTGGAACCTCACGAGACGCCAGTGGCTCCGTCTGGCGATGAAGAGCATCGTTCTGCGGGACGCCCCTGCCGCCGGGCGAGCACTCACTGCCCAGCAGCCGCCTCCGCCTACGTCGCAGGAGAAGAAGAAGGCGTTCTCCATCAGGCCCCTGAGGAACTCCTGCCAGGCTCCGCCCGCGTTCTCCTGCAGCGGCGCCAGCAGCAGCCTCCTGCGCATGCGCCAACAACACTCTCACACCTCTTTCACAGGTCGGCGCACGCGCCACCTCCGTTACCAGCGTTACGAAGGATAAGGATTCTCAAAAGAACGATCAGAGTCATCACGTGAATGGTTTATTATACGTTACAACTTACGTGATAGAGCAATTGCTATTTGTTGCTTCCAGGCCTACACATGGTACTATTTTCTATTGACATCCTCTAATAATTATCATGTTCCCATTTCAGGTGGAATATGCATTGCACGTTGCATAATGATTTTGTTAGTGAATGTCACTCCCTTCCCATCCCCGTCTTTAGGAATTATTACCTTAATTTAAAATATTAAATTATTGTAAATTCATTCATTTGTAGTCAGCATTTCATCCCAAAAGCTACTAAATTTCTCTTTCTTCCGTATTGGTGATTGGAGCTTCTCCGCAAGATTTGGAAGGATTTCATTTGAGATCAACTCCCTCAACATCCCAAACATCAATATGCAGAGTTCCAGGTTTGCAAGAAATAGCTGTCAATAAACATTGAAGTCATCACTGAAAATTTAAAATGCTACTAAATAATGGTACTTCAGCATTAGTAGTAAATTCAGATAACGGTTTCATGACAATAATGACAGTGATAAGAATTACAATCATACTAAAAGCAACTGGTTCACAAAATTACCTATTACTTTAAAAATCTATTAGAAAAATGGTTTTATATTCTACATAGAAACATCATTTCTTTAAAAACTTACTTTTCAAAAAAAGGTAGTAAGGGTTGTGCAATATGAGTAAGCTAAATTTAATTTTAACGTTTATCAAATTTAACTTTAATCCCGATCTTGCTGAGGTTTTTTATCCAGCTTCCCTGATCCTTTGAACAAATGCTGAGATTATCTTTCTTTTGTTTCTGAACATACATATATCTTCATTATTTATGCACGTATTCTAGAAATCAGGAGAAATACAGTTATTCAAATTATCTTTCTCCATATTGTCACGGCAGAAGGTATTATCCCTTCACGAAGGACTTGATGAGAGATAAGAACCCTAATTAATTGCTTATTTTCCCTTGAAAATAGATTTTATTACATCGGAGTGAAATTTTGTTAACAATCCTTGCAAAAATACTCATATTCTTTCTGTATAGGTATTCAAGTAATAGTATATGTCTTACGATAGGGATCACAGAATTATGAAAATGTGCACAAAATTCACTGCTCTCCATAGTACATCACCCTTTTTTAACGGTTTTTGACGTAAAATAAATTCAAAAATAATAAAATAAATAAATAACACTTAGGAAAAGTAATGATATCATAAATGAACTTTGCAGTTTCAGAACTATTGAATCCCGCAACTCTTAGTATTCATTCTGTATGATTTTTCTTTAGAATAATTCATCCTCTACAAGAATAACATAAATATTTGTCAATGAAATTTGTACTTACAGAATGGATCTTTTGCAAAAGTTGATGTTCAGTTCTGGCTCATTTGTATGTCCAACAGGTATCCATCCCTTATCAAGTTTGCCTACCACATAGCCAGTGATAGGCTATCCACCATCTTCTTCAGGTTTATCCCTTTTTAGCTTGCATCCATTCTTTGTGGCATCTGAGACCTTCAAAGGTTCCTTTGGCTTGGAAGTGGCAGCTGAAATAAAAGTAAAAGTGTCTCATTTTATATGACAATTAACAAATCAAAATGTAATTTCAGTGAAATGCAGAAGAGGTAAACGCCTATATGTTTTTTAACATTTTCTGAAACATCAGTTTATTCAACACATTAGGACTAATACTTCACATTCATACTCTCATCAAACAGTGATTTCAACTTCTGCATCAGCTCTTCCATGCTCATTCCCAACTTCAATTTAAAAGAACTGAATTCTTCCTAATAGCATTGTTGAATGAGAATTTTGTGTGGTAGTCAATATTGATAATCTCAATTTCCTTCTAATTTGACCTACTACAAATGAAGACCAAATAAAGACCAAATAAAGACCAAATCAGAGAAAGAATGGGAGGGTGGAGTTGTTTTAGTGGATTTTCCTTTTGCCTATTTAGGCTCCAGAGGCCTATTTTTGGCATTTTGTCTTGTTAGAGCCTTTTTTGTCATTATTTTCCTTTTTTCCCTCACTTGGCACCTATCTCTATCATACCTACAAGCCTGGGCAACATGAAGGCGTGGACATGTATTGTCTCTGGACATGGAGGTTCCTGTGCCAAGTTGTATTAAATATCTTAAAAGGCATAGGAAGATCATACCAGTAAAGATTTTAATATTTTTCAACGACGCTATCAGACCTCTTTGCTCATGAGGTACTCGACCTATCTTTGGATATGGCCTTGGATCGTTTTTCAGGACAGAGCTCAGCGCATGATACACCCTTCTCAGTACCTTCTTGTTCTCACTTCCCTTCTGGCGATTACACAAGTGCTAAGAAGGAAATCTATAATTCCTTTTACAATTAAAGCATTTCAAGATTCAAAAGGGAGTCCACAATAGCATTTCATAATGATATGGTGAGTAAAATAATTTTGTAGTCATCATACCAGATAGACACACGCAATCAAAATTACCAAGAACCGATAATTTCTTTCCATGTAAGTGGTAATGTAAATTTCAGTAAGAATAAAAATGTAAATCATTTTAACTAATTTTTTTACAATATTTACTAGTAAATAATTATTTTTCTCAATTTCCTGTGTTCTACGCTCCTACTTAAGCCAGATCAAAATGCCTTTTTTGAGTGCCTATTTTAGGTTATTTTACTGCTTGAATTTCTGGGCTCTAATAATGATAAAAATTCTCAATTATTCAATTTCTTTGGTAGAACCAAAGGGAATAATTGTACTGCTCAAAAAACTAAAGAATTCTCTCATTTTCCAGCCTTGATAAGAATGCATAGTAATATTTATTTCACTTTACCAAATCATTGATACAAAACTCTTTATTTTATTTCTTTATCATATTAAAAAACTAAAAGAAAACAAAGTTTTCAGTTTCTTATTAACGCTTATCTATTTTTTCCACATTTCTTTTGTTATAATTATTATTATATGGATTTCCTTCAATAGAATTGTAATGGCTTTTATAGAAGAAAACTTTACCTCAAACTGCTTATTAATTAATA
>BLKR01008774.1:0-12597 GCA_011170035.1 Teleogryllus occipitalis
TTAATATTTCTTGAAACCCTAATCAGGCAGAGGTCTTCTTCTTCTTCTTATCTTCAAGTATTTAGGCATGATGCCTGTTACGCCGCTTAGTACTGGTCCTTCCAACGCATTCTTGGACGTCCTATGTTTCTCTTTCCTCTTGGTTGATAATTTGCCATTTGTTTAGGAATGCTGTCGTTGTTCATTCGCAACAGATGTTCTTGCCAAGAGTGTCTGTAGTTAGTGACTTTCTCTATGAGACATTCTACATTTAGCTCATTTCGGATTTTTGTGTTCCTTTGTCTATCTAGGAGACTATATCCCGCTACCGCTCTAAGAAATCTCATTTCTGCTGCTTGCAGTCTTGAGATATCTTTTTTTTGTCATTGTCCACACTTCACTCCCATATAAGCAAGTTGGTATTGACATAACTTTATAAAATTTGATGAGAGTGTCTCTTCTCACTTTTGAACTGAGTGTTCTTCTTATGGTACCATTCATTTGATTGAATCGTTCTATTTTCTTATTTATGTCGATTTCGCCATAAAATGATATGTCTGCTCCCAGGAATGTGAAGTGCTGTATCTGTTCTACAGTTTTATTATTTACTACAATTTTTTAGTGTACCGGGTATCGTCCTTGGAATGCCATCACTTTCGTTTTGGTGTCCGATATTTCCAGATTATATTCTGACATTATCCGCTGCAGTTCATGAGTTGCTTTTTGTAATATATCTTCGCCTTCTGCTATTATTGCTTGGTCATCTGCAAAAAGTATTGTCCATAATTTTGTTCTCGTTAAGTCTAAACTATAAAATTTTCATCTGGTCTTCCACTCGCGAAGAGCTTCGTCTATGTAGATATCAAACAGAATCGGTGAAAGACTGCATCCTTGTCGTAAGCCTTGGTCCACTTTCGCTTTTCGATCTAGTTTCCAAGTAATACATATTTCGGATTCATTATACATACTTTCAATTAAAAGAATCAGATGTTCAGGGATTCCTTTCTTTCTTAGTACTTCAAAGAGGGTATGCTTGGCTACAGTGTCAAAAGCTTTCTTGTAATCTACAAACAAGATGTGGGTTTCTTTGTTATATTCTCTGTGTTTCTCTAGAATTTGTTTTAAGACAAATATATTGTCTATGCAAGACCTTCCTTGGCGAAAGCCACTTTGCTCTTCCATCAGCATTGTTTCTGCAATTTTCCTTAATCTAGAGGTCACAATTTTTGAGTATACCTTATACGCAACGTTTAGGAGACTTATACCTCTGTAGTTGTCACATATTGTTCGGTCTCCCTTTTTAAAAATAGGCAGAACTACAGCAAGTTTCCAATCGGTAGGCACTTTTCTTCTATTCCAGCATAGGTTGAAGAAGTGGAGAAGCCTTGTTTTAAATTCTTTAGTTGCACATTTAAGCATTTCTGCCTTAATGCCATCACTACCACTAGCTTTCCTATTTTTCATTTTAGCTAATGCCTCTTCCAGTTCCTCAAATTCTATCTGGTCTACGCTGTCTTCAATAAGGTTTTCATTTTTGTCTACCTTCTCATTCTTATCACTCGCATTCTTATTTGTCCATAAGTTCTTATAATAAGAGAGCCATTCATCTGACTTAATTACCTGTATATCTTCTACATCCTTCTCTTGTCTATTAAGGTGCCTCATAATTTTATACGCGGATTTCTGCCGTCCATGTATGTCATTTTCAATATCAGCTATATATTTATCCCATGATTCCTGTTGGGCTTTTCTCGTTAGATACCTGACGTGGTTGGAAATTGTGGTATATTCCTTCTTAGTTTGTGGAGATTTATTGGATAAATATCTCAGGTATAATTTCTTTTTCTCATTAACAGCTTCTTCAATTTCTTCATTCCATATTTTAAGTCCTTTCTTCTTCGATCTCTTTGAAGTAAAACCTAGTGTTTCATATGCTGTTGCTTCCATTATAGTTTTCAAATTCCTCCACTCTTCTTCCACGTCATTACTAATTTCATGTGTTTTGTTATGTTGCTCCAGACGTTGTTGGTATAGCAGTTTGACAGATTCTTCATTTAGTAAATATACTTTCCAAATCTTTTGGATGGGACAAGTTTGGCGATTATTGTTTTTAACCCATCTCTTCAGTAGTTTTAACTTTCCTAAGAGTGCAAAGTGATCGCTATCTATATCGTAACTCCTGTAGACTCTTACATCTGTGAAAAGTTTGCTTACTTTATCGTTTGCCATGATGTAAACAATAGCACTAATTTGACCACGTGCTGCCCATGTCATCTTATGAATACGTTTATGCTTATAAAAGGTGTTCATTATTTTCATATTATTAAAACATGCAAAATCTCTTAGCTTACGTCCATTTTTATTCAGGGCATCTTCGTTATTGGGGCCAATTATCTTATCAATAGATACATTCCCAATTCTGGCATTGAGGTCTCCAGATACGACAATATAATCATTTTTATTTGTCTCATCGAGAGTTTTTTGTAGAGAATTGTAAAATTCCTCTGTAGCCAAAGTTTTCCCTTCTTCTGGGGCATACACACAAATGAAGCTTATATATCCTCTATCTACTTTACACCGAAGAGTGACAATTCTGTCAGATATCCAACTATAAGAATGAACTCGATTTTTCCATCTTCTGCTTATTAAGATTGCAACTCCTGACGCAGCTCTTTCATTGATATCAACACCACTATATATAAGAGCATAATCATCTAAATCCATTGAGCCTTTAGCTTTCTTCTTTGTTTCTGTTAACATGGCTATATCTACAAATTTTTCTTTCATTATATTGATTACACGTTGTTCTTTTCCTTTTAACAATCTAACATTCCAAGTCATTATCTGTAAATGTTCCGCTAAACCATTATCATATCCTTTTCGTTGCCTTGTCGTATATGGGGCGTCCGGTTGTACTTGTTGCGATCTGTGAGAAATTTTAATTTTTGCCTGATAGGGTTTCTAGCCCATATGCATGTTAGTTTGGTGATGGGTATGCCATCTCACTGCCTCCAAACTTGCAGGGCAATTTTTCGGGTTGCTCACCCTAGGTGCATCGCCTTCACTACGGCTTTGAGTTGCATCTACCCAGGACATCTTCGCCATCTTTTCACGCTAACGATGTTTTTGCATGATTCTTCTAGACATTTCTTCTTGAAGTCCTCTTCTTGGCGTTTAGGTCCTCTTCTGGAGTACTTCTTCGTCTCACCCCTATCCTTTGACCTGTCCGGCAAGGGAGGCCCTACCAGTAGCTACGCTACCGCCGGCATAGCTCTCGGGGTCATGGGGGTACTCAAGCTCCGCCACCAACGACAAGGTAATCAGGCAGAGGTCATTCTTTTTATTGTTCTTCGGCACTTGTATCAAAGACTGATCAGACACATTTCGTTAGTGCAGGGGCAAGAAGCCCGCATACTTAAAATAGATTTCTTAGATCTGTACATGTACAGTTCCCACTTTTTTCTTGTGTTTTGTAGAAAATTGAATAAGAAATAAGCCTATATATTTTTCAAATTTTTATCTGAGTTCATATAAAAATTTTAATTTTTTTAAAAAAATAATTACAATTTTTAATAAAATATTTATTTTTTTAGAAAGTAATTTACAGAGGAATAAAACACACATATCAATTAAGTGAAACAAACCAAGACTTTTTATGTTATCTACATTCGGATAATCACTCAACCATATTTTACAGAGAACGTGTTAATTCCAAAATTTAATATAGGCATAACTACACAAATAATCAATTTTCGGGTAAATAAAGTAACATGAGTTTCTGTGGTGGCAGCTGAGATTTTGTGGTACTCCATGATAAAATATATGGGGTGAATGAGATATCAACCACAATAATATACAATGTAATTTTAATGTGATTACATGTTGTCAGACACGTGTTTCGGGAACACTCTTCCCATCATCAGTGGTTCTACAATTATTAAACAAATTACACATGTCAACAAAATCATATATAAACAGTGAACAAAGAAAGAAAGGAATATTTAGAATTGGTACTTACCCAAGTAACACAGATTAAACCCATAATTATGGAAAGTCGTATGACGCCATTTTGGTCGTACGCTGTACGAATGCAGAGTGCGGGAAGGTTAGGGAGGAAATGGACAAAAAGTGAAGCTAGTCAATTAATAAATGTATGATGGGGCTGGATTTAACTATTGATTGTTCATTAAGGCATACAAGGTTGGGATTTTTGCATAATTTTAAGATTTCTAAATTTTCTAATATATTTAATTTGGTACCTTTATTTTCGAAATGTAGAATTTTGAAATTAGTTTCAGGATCGAGAGAGTGGTTGTATTGAATAAGGTGGTTGGCAAATGTGGAATGATCTTGTTTCAGTCTCCAAGATCTGAGGTGTTCCTCTAGCCTACAGGAAAACTTCCTACCTGTTTGTCCCACATATGCAGAACTGAAACTATTACATTTTAATATGTAGACTCCACTTTTTTCCTTCATGGATACAGGGGGTTTGTTGCTGGGAAATAAACTTTGAAGTGTGTTGTGAGTTTTATAAGCTACCTTGAAGTTATGTTTATTAAATATATTTCCTATCTTTTTAGATATGGGACCTATATATGGTATGCTTACATATTGTTTAATTTCAGTGGATGGATTTTGTGGGAAGATCTTCTTAATTAATAATTTAATTTCTTTTTGAATGATATTTTTTTAATTATAGAGGGGTTATAACCATTATTTTGTCCTATTTGTAAAATAGTGTTTACTTCTTCATCAAATTCTAATTTTGACATGGGGACATTGAATAATCTGTGAGTCCATGAATGGAAGACTGCAAATTTATGTTGAAAACAATGGTTTGAGTTGTAGGGTATGATTAAATCTGTTTGGAGAACGGACAGAGTAAATTAGATGTGCAAGACATTAATCGTTCGTAAAACGAGAAATTAAAAGTGATTGTTTCATATATGAATATGAATATAATATTGTATAACAAAAATAGTACGAACTAGCAAAACTACATTATCGAAGATTATGTATAGTTATATAGTCAAAGATTATTTTTAAAATCAGCGGTAGCCCAGGCCATGGAAGCAGTATACTCCACTGATCTAAGACTGACCGAACACAATTCGTTAGTGCATGGGTAGGCAGAGTACGCCCTCATACTTACAATTGATTTTTACATTCTCGTATACATACGTATATACGGGAGTAATATAGGTAGTAAAGAGAAATTTAGGTAATGTTGCGGAAAATTCATTTCGAGATGTCCGTCCGTCCGTCCGTCCGTCCGTCCGTCCGTGCGTTCCGTCCGGTGTATGTGATCAATAGAGAAAGGATTTTTATGTATTTACATAATTGCATTACATTACATTTTTCTGGTTCTAAAAATTATGATCTTGGCGAATCAGGGCAATCCTAACACAATATCAAAATTTTTCATTACATATTTTACATATTTAGGTCTATGTTACATATTTTACATATTTTGCTATTTTCACAAAAAATGTATTCTATCAATTTTCTTCAATGTTATTGCTGTTTTTCCTTGAAAAGAAATATTTTTAAACAAATCGCACTTTTCCCTACATTATTACTGCGTGCTGTATACACGACGTACGCTACATGAAGACGCAGTCGGATGTTCTCACAGTCCGGTGCGCCTGCTTCAGTTAGTTGCTTCTTCAGTTCGTCATGAAGGTTTTGCTATTGACGGGAAAGTTGCATGATGCAAAACGTGCATAAATGTGTGCTCTCCGAATGATTTTTCAAACGTTTGTATTGTTTTTAAAATTTGCGAAGGAACTTTTTTATAAATGTAATTTCGTATTAGGTAAATGTTCGTTTTAAAATTATTGTGTTTTAATATTACATATTATATTCGATTTCACATATTTATGTACATATTTTGACGTTTCATACTACATATTTTTCCGGTCTCTAGTGATCAACACTAGCGCCTGAACTATTGGAACAATTTTTTCCAAACAGAATAAACCACTGTCGATCTGGCCTGAGTTGAAGCTCTGAGATTGTGAGAGACATTCATAAATTTTTGGGGGTACTTTACATCACGCCCCACAAATATTTTCAAAATTTTCTCAAAAACGGCTCCAAATTTTTTCTTTAAATATCTTGTAATAATAGAAAAAATACACTAATAAAGATGGCATAGGTCAGATTTCCACGGTTAACTCGGAATTTTCGATAATTGCAAAAGATTGAATTATTTTCGGCGGCTTCCTACAACTATAAAATTGAAGACAGAGATTTTTCCTCCAAATGAAATTTGTTGGCTATAAATAGTTCTTTCATAAAGATTATGTAGATGTTTTTGAAAATTTCAGTAGTTTTCGTGCAATAGGGCGTGCTATATTTGTATTTTTTTAAAAAAAGTTAAAAAGCAAGATTTTCTCGAAAACCGCTGAATTTTTTCTTTAAACGTTTGGTAGATTTAGAGCCAAACAAATCCTATACGATGACATAAACGCAAAATTGCATTATTCTTTTGTTTTTTCAAAAATTACAAAAATATAATTTTTTTGACTTGTCCCCCACGTCGGTAATATTTTCGTTAGAGGCGATTTCTTCACATTATTATATTTATCAGTACATATGCATTAAATAATATCAAATAACTGCCGAGTTTCTCGAAAACTCAGCAGTTTTCTGTGGATAGGAGCTGAAAATTCCGCATTTTCAGAAACGCTCAAACGCCATTTTCTCAAAAATGGCTCCAAATTTTTCATTTTTTTTCAAACGGAGAGTGCTATTAGCACTGTTTAACATGGTTGATAAGATAACGTTAATAAAGTTGATTTTAGTGTATTCTTTTGTTTTTTCTTACACAAATGTAATTTTTTGAAATATAACTCACGCCGTTAATATGCACATTTCCATCTACTTGTATACATTATTACATTTGTTAGTGGAAGTGCCTCAAATGACTTCAAATGATGTTTTTCGAAAACTCGATTGATTCCTGTGAAAAAGAGCTTCAAATTTCGAATTTACAGCAATGCTTAATCCGCATATCCTTAAAAACAGCTTCAAATTTTGGAATGAAAATTGCGAGTTAGAAGAAGGTTTTAGCCTTCATTAATATTCTTGAAGTAATATTTCTGTTCTACTATTACGAAACCGAAAAGGAGAGAAAATGTCAAAAAATGTTTTTTGGGTGACCATAAATGGCAGATGGCCAGAGAATGGGGTAAGACCTTAAATCCAGTCCACATTAAGGAAATTAGAAATGAGAAACTCTGTGCCGTTCTGTAGCATGATTGATTGATTGATTGATTACTTGGTGTTTAAAGGGCGCTTCAACTGCCAAGGTCATTGGCGCCCATGTCAAAGTATTTAAAAGGGTAGATTAAGTAAGTTTGCAAAAGCAACTTACCCGCTAATTAAAAGCATGAACATTACTTAAAAAGAGCATGAATCCCGCAATAGTGTACGACTAAATAAGGCAGAAGGAAAATATAACAGACTCGTAAAATTTATCATAAAATGTAAAATTGGCTGTAAAGTGGCCACAAAACAAACTACATAAAATATTGTCCATGTCACTCAAATAAAATTACGTATTCCACTTTCTCTCAAAAAACAAAAGAGTTTTGAGAGTGCAGAATCGTCGTCCCCAAGCACCTCCCGTAGCGAGTTGCCCAGGCTATGCCTTCGTCGGCTGTCATCGAATTTTGTGCAATGCAGCAGGACGTGTTCCACAGAAAGAACCGTCCGGCATGTGTCACAGATGGGAGGACTTTCCCCTCGAAGGAGGAAACTATGGGAAAAATGGCAGTGTCCAATACGAAGGCGGGTTAAAATTACTTCCTCGCGCCTACAGAAGCGGGATGAGGAGCGCCAAGGATTTACGGAATTCTTAATCGCGCTAAGTTTAAAAGTAGTATTGTGCCACTCTGTTTGCCACGCTCTAAGTACGGATCGTTTCAACGAAGCCTTAACATCCGACAATGGTACAGCAGGGATGTCAATGTGTATCCTACGGGTCGCTGATTTTGCCGCTCGGTCGGCCAGCTCGTTCCCTGTGATGTTCACATGGCCTGGAACCCAACTAAGGACCAGGTCATAGTGGCAAGACCGAAGACGATGAATGAGGTTCTGAACTGATTTTATCAGGTAGTCTGACGACGGGCGTGAGACAGCTTGAAGGGAGCTGAGAGAGTCAGACCAGAGAACAACACGCCGCAGCCTCGCTGACTCGATGTATTTCAGGGCTTCCAGAATTGCATACATCTCGGCAGTAAATATACTGCACTGGGAATGTAGTCGATATGATTTGGTGGTCTTGATACAATAAAAACTACATGCCACTGCATCGTTGCACGATGAACCATCCGTATATAAGAATAGATGGTCGGGATAGGCCTCCCTCATAGCCTGAAACTGCCTCTGGTAAACCAGAGGACTAGCGATATGTTTGGAAAGATTGGAGAGTCTGAGGTCAATATTGGGGAGCAGAAGCTTCCAAGAGGGGATCAGGTTGCTTGGGGGCTTTACAGGAGTGGGAAGTTCGACATTAAGTCCCCGCAAAAGATTTCTTAATCGTATACCTGGGGGCTGGGGTAGTGATGTTCGAAGTATGTACGATGATTCATATTTTGGGTGGATAATAATTCGGCGGCACGGATGGCTATGGAGACCCGACACTTTAGCTCCATAGGACGATAATAGAATAGCTCGCCTTCTTTCCAGGGATGGCTCCCCAGCGTCAGCTAGAATGCACTCAATTCGGCTGGTGCGGTATGCACCTGTTGCAAGGCGGATACCAGCGTGGTGAATGGTGTTAATGGGCCGAAGAGTGGAAGGGGCTGCCGAACCATACACTTCACTACCGTAATCCAAAACTGAGCGGATGAGTGATTTATATAACCGCAATAGGGTAGTGCGGTCTGCTCCCCAAGACGTACCACTCAGCAGTCGAAGAAGATTGAGGGGGGAGACGCATCTCGATTTTAGTGTGCGGATGTGAGCACGCCACGTTAGGGACTTGTCAAACGTAAGTCCCAAGAACTTGGCAGAGTCGGCGAATGAAAGCGGATTCCCTCCCAGGTAGAGAACTGGATCGCTGTGCAAGTGATATATTCGGCAGAAGTGTACACCAGTAGATTTACTAGGCGAGAATTTAAAACCTGTTGACAAGCTCCATTCATGGAGCTTGTTGAGCACCAGTTGGAGTTGCCTCTGGATCACACTGAGGTTACTGGACGAACAATAGATGGCAAAATCGTCCACAAACAGCGATGCCTTTACTGGTTCTCGCACGACCGACGCTATACTGTTTATGGCAATGGCAAACAGAGTGACACTTAGCACCGACCCTTGGGGAATGCCGTTTTCGAGAGGGTGACTGCTAGACAGTTTGTCACCAATGCGAACTCGGAATGATCTGTTCGATAAAAAATTTTCGAGGAATAAGGGGAGCTTCCCCCTTAATCCCCACGAGTGCAGGGTTCGCAAAATGCCATACCTCCAGGTGGTGTCGTAGGCCTTCTCTATGTCAAATAGTACGGCCACAAGGTGTTGTCTCAGGACGAAAGAGGTTGATATTTCGGTTGCCAAAGTGACAAGATGGTCCAAGGTTGACCGGTGTTTCCTGAAGCCGCACTGGATTGGTGTGAGCAGGTTTCTACACTCCAGGGTCCAGACCAAGCGCTGGCTTACCATCCGCTCCAATACTTTGCACAGGCAGCTGGTGAGAGCGAGAGGTCGGTAGCTCGATGGCAACGACCGATCTTTTCCGTCCTTCAAATCTGGAATGACTATGGCTTCTCGCCATTGAGCAGGAATGGTGTGCTCTTCCCAGATACGATTAAACAAGAGGAGAAGGAATTGCATTGCCTCATCAGGAAGATGTTGTAGCATTAGATTATGTATCCCATCAGGACCTGGGGCAGTTCTTTTCGCCAATGCAAGAGCGCAGCGCAATTCCGACATGGAAAAAGGGATGTTGTAATCGGCAGTCTCTCTGGAGGAGAATTCCAGCGGACGGCACTCCATCCTCTCTTTGATCAAGAGAAAATCAGGAGCGTAGTTCGCCGAGCTTGACATCTGTTCATAGTACGTGGCAAGTTCCTCTACAATCTCATCTGGAGAAGTGATCATTTCACCATTTTTGAGAAGACATGGCACCGTATTTGGAGAAGAGTGTCCTTTTATCTGGCTGATTCTTCTCCATACCAGGCGTGGTGGCGTGTGGCAGTTCAGGGAGGAGACGTATGCTCTCCACGATTCCTTTTTGCTCTCTACAATTATTCTCCTTGCCCTCGCCCTACATCTTTTGTATTCAATAAGGTTGTCCACAGTTGGATAATGTCTAAGACGTGCATGTGCCTTTTTTCGAGCGCTGACCACTCTAGAGCAGTCCTTATTCCACCAAGGCACAGGGATGTGTCGTGGACAGCACGCAGACTTCGAGATTGCAATGGTGGCTGCGCGAAGAACGGCGTCAGTGAATTGGGCGACTAAGGCATCGACGTTACTTGAACTGTTCTCTGGAATGTTTATTTTCTCGCTGAATGTATTCCAGTCAGCTCGATGGATTACCCAGCGAGGTGAACGGGTAGCGTCTAAACTAGGAATATTGAAGCGTACCATGGTAGGAAAGTGGTCACTCCCATGTAAGTCATCAAGAACAGTCCACTCTAAGATGGTAGATAGAGATGGATGCAGAGTGCCAGATCTATTGACGAGAAAGTGTTTGACGCTGTGGAAAAATGAGTATTTTCCCCAGAGTTCAGAAGAATTAGGTTCTGCTGATCAATAATATTTTCGACAATAGTACCTCTGGGACATGACCTCGTGCTACCCCAGGCGGGATTGTGGGCATTTAAGTCACCCACAATAAGAAAAGGGGCTGGCAGCTGAGAAACAACTTCTTCGAGTTCCTCTTGTGACACGGCTTGGCCAGGAGGAATGTATATATTGCACACCGTCAATGAAAAGGACGGTAGATATATACGGACGCATACAGTTTGAAGGTCGGTTCGAACGATATGTTCCTCAGAAAACAGATGGTCTCGGATAAGAACCGCGACACCTCCGTGAGCACGAAGTCCGGCATCTTGGTCAAACCGATAGGTTTGAAATCCGCGCAGGCAGAGGGGGTGGTTAGGAAGAAGATGGGTTTCCTGGAGACAGACTATAAATGGTCTGTGGCGGGAGAGTATGAGCTTCAATTCTTCTAAATGTATGCGAAAACCGTTGAAGTTCCATGAGAGAGTCATTTAAGGAAATTATTATTTCTTTGGAGCCTTTTTCTTTCTCACCTTCGTAATAAAGGAGCTCTTGAGGTGCTCCTCATCAACAGCAGAGTCGTCCTGACTGCTGCGGAATAAGGTCGCCTATGTCAGGGGGATGTCCCGGTGTTTTGACACAGGTGACCGAGATCTAGAAGGGTTGGAAGATCTTTCAGTGTGAGTCTCGGCAGTGGGAGGAGGACGAGACTTCGGCGACGAATTTTGAGTTGGTGTCGATTTCTGATTGGAATATGTTTCTATAGAAATTTTGCTCAGTAGAAGTTTTCGGTGGCTGGAGTTTTTTGCTGTTTATTTTGTATTTGGTTGGTATAATAACTTTCCCCCCTTGGATACAGGCCGTATCTTCAGGGAGGTCTATAGGAGCAACCTGGCATGAGAAATGCGCTGCTGGGACTGGAGTGCATTGGGTTTGGCAGCTCACGGTTACCACCGGGGGCCTAGCTTTTAAAGTGCTGGAAAAGGATCGTGACATGTCTGCTGATTCCTTGCTTGGAATCGACGCTTCGCCTTAGGGAAAGAAACTTTTTCTGTCACTCGTATCTTTTGGATTTCCCTTTCACGGAGATAGATTGGACACTGGTTGAAATTGGCTGCATGGTTGCCTTCACAGTTAAGACAGTGCGGTGGTCTGTCGCAGGGTTGTGGGTCGTGCGCTGGTGTTCCGCACTTCCCGCATACTGCGCTAACCGACATGCAGCGTTGCTGAGTATGTCCAAACCTTTGGCAGTGGAAACGGCGCAAAGGGTTCGGAACATATTGTCGCACCCGGAGGTTGTAAAAACCAGTACTTATTTTTTCTGGAAGGGACGGACGGTCAAATGTAAGGATCAGGGTCGAAGTGGGGATTAATTTGCCCTGCTCCTTCCGTCTGATCCTATACACTTCAGTGACTCCAAAACTCTCAAAGAAGTTCGACAGATCTTCATCACTTTCAGAAGCAAAGTCCTCGTGGTTAACCACGCCTTTGCACAAGTTCAAAGTCGGGTGATTCGTGACTACCACCTGGATGCCGGCAATCTGCTTGGTTTTTTGAATTTTTCCAATTTGTTCGTCGGTGCGTGCTTCAAAGAGAATGGTACCATTTCTTTGTCGCACGACCGCTTGGAGCTTACCAAACTCGTCTTCAATGGCCCGCGCCAGACGGACAGCACTTATGCTTTTAAAAGTTTTCCCTTCCTCGGCGCATGCCATGAGGAGGAAACGGGGCTTCTTCGGTCGATCATCTTCTTTTGCGAAAAAACTATTCAAATCGATAGTTCTATCAAAACATCTCTTCCTTGCGGAGGAGGGCGGGGGGTTTATTTTCTGCTCCATAGAGTAGAAGACGATTCATCTCTGTGCTCCCCACCCACCATGGAGT
>BLKR01008775.1:0-12594 GCA_011170035.1 Teleogryllus occipitalis
TATTTAATAATTATGGAAGGATAAACATTATCTTTAGAACATTTGTTCCATTGCTATTTGGCTCACTTGTGCATCACTTGTGCTTTCCAAATGAATTTTAAAACGTTTGAAATGCTTTTAAACTTTGTATAGGAAATATTTTATAAAAATGAGTTCGTATTATGTTAATGTGTTTATAATTCGAGTATTTTAATGTAACATATTATATATTTGATATTACATATTCTTCCCTGTTTGTTACATATTCTTCCCAGGGACCGAAAAGGTATTGAATACCGGTATAATACCGGTATTTTTCCATACCTTTTTCAAATACCTTTATTCTTTTATACCGGTAAAATACCTCTATAGGACGTCTATACCGGTATGGACGTCCATAAAGGTTATACCGGTATTATACCGGTATTTTCAATGAAGAAATATAGCTTACCATCCATACATGTTGAAAAAATAGGTTACTTTAGTTAATAATATCTCACAAAATGTTTATTAATCAAATATCATTTCACAATTGTTATTTATTGTTTAAATTATTATTTTGTATATATATAAAACAACTGTATTAAATTCTATTCTTATTATTGTAAATGTTTTGTTTTCGGGCGTTTACGTTTTGCATACGTTGTATGTATTGAAAACCTCCCTTAATTTAAACTTCGGAAAAGTTGAAATATGAAATAATAATTATTGATTCCATTGAAGAGAACCTTTTCGTAGTGTCCTACATCGAGCTATCTCCCATCTGGCCTGAAGGATGACCTAAGCCTGTCTTTGTATTTCGCACATGGAGAGGCTGTCAACGTATGCGCCGATCGTAGGCGTAGGACCGTTTGTTCCCTCCCCGACTCCTCCTTCGGCGAACTGAGGAAGCGTTGACACCTTGAGATAATCACGAACGTTCAGGCTTTCAGGCCCAGTTTTTTTATTGTTAAAAAATGATTTCATTTTACTTCATTTCACAATTAAATCTTAATTATACATTAATAAATAGGGCTAAAATAAAATGTTATTTTCCTGGTTAATATGAAGGGTTTAATATATTTTGACATTAACTGCAAATATTGAGAAAATTTGTAATAAAAGTAAATTATTATGTTATTATTATTATTATAATATTATTATTATTATATTACATTACTATTATTATTTTTATTATTACTATTATTATTAGCTATTAACATCGCATGTGGGCAAGGGTTCCCTTCTACGCGGGTAGCTTACATTGTAAAATGCATCTGGAGGAGCCCACTTCGAGAAGAATGTTTCTTCCTTAATAAGAAGAAATATATACTAATATTATTAATTAATAAAAAAGAGTTTATCAATATTAACATTTTTACTTTTTAATTAAAATTAACATTTAATTTAAATAAGAATAGTTAATGTCTATTAGCATTCAATGTCAATATTGTTTTAGTTACAATTAATAATTATATATAATTTATATATATATATATATATATATATATATATATATATATATATATATATATATAATTATTAATTATGGTGCAGAATAAGGAAACTGGGCAAACTGAAAATAATTATTTTCGGGAATGTTAGTGATACGATCAAGTTTAAGCAAATAATCGTATTTAGTGATAAACACAGTCGTGCAAAATGGAAGTTTGGTATGCGTGGGAGGACTCATTTATGGATAAGAAGACACGTTTCTCCATTTTTTATCTATGACGTGTCGCCAAGCTCTGCGCCCGGACGTGAGGTCCAAGGTCAGCGAACGAGCTCGTGTTGATGTCTGCGAAAACCGTTGGGTGGTCCATCCGTCTGACGACAGAACTCGACTTCCCAGTCAACGGCAGAACTCGACCTAGCTAGAATATGTGTCGAAAATCCGCCACCCTCAGGACTCGAACCCTAGGACCTCCCGGTCAGAAACTCTGCCGTGTAAATAGTTGTTTCCTCTGAGCCATCTCAGCGGAAAAAAATCACAATGAATTTCCCCCAAATACCTGTATGATTCTACTGAAATACCGGTATTTTCATAGGAAAATACCGGTATTTTCATAGGAAAATACCGGTATTTTGATGAGAGAATACCGGTATAATACCTTTAAATATAGGTATTTTACCGGTATAGACGTCGGTTAAAGGTAAAATACCTCTAAAAATACCGGTATTTGACGTCTTATACCGGTATTTTTAAAGGTATTTTGAATAAAGGTATAATAGAGGTAAAGGTATTTCTATACCGGTATAAATACCTTTACCGCTATTATTTCGGTATTCGGTCCCTGATTCTTCCTGTTTTTATTACATATTTATGTACATATTCTGATGTTTCATACTACATGTACTTGTATTTATGTACATATTCTGATGTTTCATACTACATACTACATGTTGTTTCGGTCTCAACTCATCACGTGTTTGTACCTCATGACATTGTTGACAAGAAATATCTATATTCAAACTCCTTTAAAACCATGGTGGAAATTTCCACCATGTTTAAAACATTCAATTACAAACTATCTGCCAGCCCCTTTTCCAAATAGTCTTCCTATTTCTTAAATATATGTAATGACAGTGTAGTCGAAGTATTTGTGTTTTGAAATCAGTGTAGTTTTAACTAACTTGATTTGAAGTACGTAATCCACAATATACAGGTCTGGTGTGAGCCCCGATTAGGTCAATTAGGCATTGTTGAATCGTTGGCAATGTAATAAAGCCTTAAGAAATAAACCCATTTTTTCAAAGACCTAGAAGAATTAAAAACTTCACTGCTGTGCAGCTAGTAAAATATTGAGATGTGTAAAGTAAAAATATTAAAACCAAAAAATATACATAAAAATGAAAGACAAATATTAAATAAGTATTAAATATGTTTGACGTATTTTTTGTTTTGTATTGTGTGTTTAAATAATTCTGAACACAAACTACACAGAAGTTCAATAAAATATTTTATTATTTATTGTATTTATTTTGTCTATGTCAGTAATATCAGTTGTAATATTACATATTCGTTATAATTCTACATGAAAATACCAATATTATAATACATTAAATATAACAATGTACATTAAGAGAAATCTAATGAAATTAATAAATACTAGTGACTGCCTCATTTCACACAAACTGGTTATCTGTAAAGAAGCACATGCACATGCTCTGCTCAAGAGAGAAAAGTAAAATACCCCTATAAAAAAGTAATGTATTATACACTCTAACAAATATTTTTACAAAACACTTAACTAATAATACTAAATACACTAAATAATACTGTAAGTTTGTGACGTCAAGCGAGAGTCGGGTGGCAGCTTCAAGGGGAAAGAGAAGGGGTAGTGTGGAGATTGAAACGAGGTGGGAACACAGACCGTCGAAATCTCAAGGTCATCTAACAAACAAATTCAATAGTTCATCGCCTCTTGCCCCCCACCCCCCACCCCACCCCTCGCGGGACACTCACATCCTGCAGACTGGGCCTGAGAGTGGATCTATTCTTCACATAAATTAAAACATTAACAGCGTAACTTACTTTACCATTGCCAATTCCCCGTAATTTTCACACAAACTCTTTTTATTTATTTAACATAAAAAAACAGTTAAAACTGCGTATGACGTGCTATGGGGAAAAGTGAATTGTGTGCGCATTTTCAAAATTCTGTGATCCCTACACTAAGTCATATACTACTTAAATTTTGAAAACAGGAGAAGGAGGAAAAAAAAAAACACTCCCATGTAATAAAATCTATTTTCAAGGATAAATAAGCAATACATTTTGGCTCTTATCCATGTTGTCCTTCGGAATAATACTTCCTGCCGCGACAACATAGAAACGATAATTTGAATAATTGTATTTCCCACTGAATTCTAGAAGACATGCACAGAAAATGAAGTTGAAAATGAACTCTTATGTTTAAAGTATTACTGAAAATGTTTTAAGCTCTTTTTCTTGAGATGGCGGATGAATAAGCTTTTTCTTGAGATTCTTGGCGGAATTAAATGTGTATTCCATTGAAAATATTTTCGAAATTTCTGTTGTACATCTTACTTCACTAAAAGTGATAATACTTTGCATTTACAGACCTCCAACAAAGAGAACTGCAGATTATATTTTGTTCTTAGAAAACCTGGAGATAACACTTAACAAAGTCAGCAATCGCTCTTTTGAATCCATTGTTATGCGGAGATTTTAACATTGATTTTCTAGTCGATTCTTGCGAGAAAGAAAAGTTTCTCAATTTAATTAAGTCCTTCAATTTAGACATTACAATTAATGTACCTACACGGATCACACAACATTCGATGAAGGCAATTGATCAAATTATAATTAACAAAACTACTACTCGATATGAAGTTGAAACAAAAGATTTAGGATACAGTGACCACGATCCACAAATTCTTACCATTATAAGAAATGCCATCACTGACACAATAAATAATACAAGTATGACTAGATTGTTTACTAAAAGTAAAATTAAATTAGTCATTGATTACTTGATGCAGGAGTCATGGGAAGCGGTTTATAATACTGTTGATACAAACAACAAATATAATTCTTTTTTCTTCAACTCTTTCATTTCATTTTAACCCTTGCTTTCCTCTTCAAAAACGAAAATTAAATATTTCACGGAAAAGCAATTCTTGGATAACACAAGGGATTAGCACATCTTGTAAAAACAAGCGAATTCTTTCTTTCATTTCTAAACGTCATGACGTATCTCAAGATTTCCTTATCTACTTTAAAAAATACAAACGGAAAGTCATAAGGCAGGCTAAAATCATGAAAAACGATCAGGATATTTTGAACTCAAATAATAAAACTAAAGCAATGTGGAATATAATAAAAAATACTACCAAATCAACTAAAAAACCCGTAGAGAATGTTGTTTTAAAATTAACGATATAAATGTGAACGATCCGGCAACAATGGCTAGTCTCTTTAACCAATACTTTTGGAGAATTGTTGCCGATTTCACTAAGGGTCTTCAGCCACAAAATTCAAAAACAGATAGTTCACACAAAATTTTAGACACAATGTTCGTTTCCGAAACTTCTTCCAATGAAATTCTCAAAATAATCGGTAAACTTAAAAATAAATATTCGTCCAGTTTAGATGAATTCCCGGATTCTTTGTTAAAGACTTGCGCGTATGCCATTATACACCCGTTAACTCACATATTTAATGCATCTTTATGCACTGGAACGTTTCCAGATATTTTCAAAACAGCTAAAATTAAGCCGCTCTTCAAAAAAGACAACAAAAATGAAATTCAAAATTATCTGCCCATTTCTCTGTTGTTATGAATATAACAAAGTACTGGCATAATTTTCAATACCGAAGGCAGTTCACGGCCAGTTCGTGTATTTCATTTTTGCCAGTCAGCCGGGCGGGCAGCGGCGCCGGCGCGACGGCTGCGGCCTGGATACCCCTCAACCGTGACGTCACGACGCCAACCGTTCGGCCGGCCGGCCGGCCGGCCGGCCGGCGGGCCGCGTGTGCCCGGCAATTTACAATTAATTACTTGAATGTTTGAAGAGCAAAAAAATTAATTTTTGCGTAATTAATTAGCAATTAAATCGCTCTACAAGATGGTATATTTGGTTTTGTGGTAATTAAATGTGGTAGATCCAGCGGAATCTTCCGCTAGCTCACCATTCATTACGCAAAAATTTGAAGAGCAAAAAAATTAATTTTTGCGTAATTAATTAGCAATTAAATCGCTCTACAAGATGGCGTATGTGGTTTTGTGGTAACCGTTTGTGGTAGTGCCAGCGGAAACCGGAAGTGCTAGTTTATAATTATTTACTCGGAAGTTTGAAGAGCAATTGAAATAATTTTTGCGTAATTAATTAGCAATTAAATCGCTCTACAAGTTGGTGTATTTGGTTTTGTGGTAACTAATTGTGGTTGATCCAGCGGAATCTTCCGCTAGCTCACCATTCATAACGCAAAAGTTTGAAGAGCAAAAAAATTAATTTTTGCGTAATTAATTAGCAATTAAATAGTTCTAAATGGTGGTATATGTGGTTTTGTGGTAACCGATTTTGGTAGTGCCAGCGGAAGAGAGGTGACTCTTCCGCTTTGGACGCTCCGAGGATGACGTCAGTCTCGCGCGGCGAACAGAAGACGGCGCGTGGGGGGAGGAGCGAGTGACTCGGCGCGGGGGGCGTGGCATGTCGCTCGGCGCCTGTTTACTCTATCGAGACGCTATCGCTGTTGACACACGCGATTCTTCCGGTGGCTCTGGCGCTGCGTCGCGCTCCGCGGGCGCGGCGATCAGCCGGGAGCCGCCCCTGCCCTCACCACACTTGTCCGGGTCGCGGCAACGGAAGCACCTGCCGAGAACATTGGCGAATTCAAAACAGCAAGAAGAAAAAGGACAAAATCTTTCTTATAGTAGTTTCGTACCCTCGAAAGTTAAAAAGCACTATCGATCTTCTGTACATGCAAAAGTTTCGCTTCACTTTTGAGCATCTGCGCATGCGCTGAAGGTCGATAGTGCGGTCCGCTAAGACGTGCACAAACTCTCTTAAATAAAAATACATAAAAGGGAGCGTTTCAAAAAGGGAAGAAACATTTGTAATGTTCTTAATTTTGTAGGGGATAAATAAACATGTATAACCGTGAATGGCTAATTTCGGTTAATATTGGTTTTAGCCATAGTACACTGTCTGAAGTAGGGTCTCGTGCTGGCGAAAACGTACTTTATCGGGCGTTTGAACGGACATAAGTAACTTAATTCGACGTATGCCTCGAAGCTATTGCTGCTTCGGATTTTATCCATCAGTTTTGTGTAATGTTAGCTTTATCCGTCTGATACAGCAATTAGATTTGCACATTATCCAAAACATTTAAGGTAGAGGCAGAGAAACCTCGATATCTGTAATCTTAATCACTTGAATTCTTAATATATTCCATTATACGATGTATTGTCCCCCTGGCAGGGACACGCTTAGGACACTGTGGCGTCGACCCCTGTTATTTCACACCTGGAACACTGTGCGCCGGCGTCGCAGTCACTGGTAAGAGTATAAAGGTGCGGCGCTTTCAGGACGAGGCGGCGTTGGCTGCGAAAACGTATCTCTGCGGAGCGGCGTACTGAAGCAGTGCACTCTGAGGCTGTTGTGACAGGCTGTTTGTCGCAAGCTGATAAATATTGGAAGCGGAAGGCGGTATATCTGCCTTAAAGACGAAATGAGTAACTGAAGCAAATAACTGGTAGAATTTCATTTTCTGTTCCGTGTCATAGATGAATTTTCTAAGAATTAGATACATTTTTTCGCAGTAAACCCAAGAAGGAGAGCTGAAATTGATTGCCAAACTCTAGGGTGATGTGCCAATTTATTAATATTCGTTTTTTGCATATTTTAAAAAATGGTTCATTCAGTCAAAAGAGCATCAAACGCGGGTAACGCAAATGCGCGATGGGGTAGCTGTTGTGTGATTCAGTTTTCTGTGCACAAATGAAGTTCCAATCAAAGATAACAGCGAAATAAATCTACCGTGAAGAAGCCCTTGATCTTGAAATGCACGTGTACTTGAAGTTATCTGTGGTGAAGTTGATAAGATTCAGCGTCGTCAATTGGGCGGCAGAAGTTTAAATGTAAAAATAAGCAATTCGACTTCTCAAGACCTCACGTCCTCAGACCTCATGTCCTCGCAGACCTCGTAATCACGCGCCGCCCTGCTGGCGCTAGCGCCTCAACCCGTTGGCAATCGACAGAAATCAAGAAGCAATGATAACTTAATCCTCAAGATTCATTATCGTGAAGGTGCGTAATAGTGCCTGATTCACCTGCTTTATATGCGGTGGTAAATAATAGTTATTTATGCATAAACGGTTCTAATGCCTGAGAGCGGTGCCAAAATGCCTGAGAGACTTCGACCCGAACCAGTTTACGCCCGTGCACCATACATCATTTTATTTTTTACCTAATTTTATTGATTCAGATTTACTTATTTACTAATTAACTAGATTACTTATTAAGTAATCAACTACTAATTTTCCAATTATCTAGAATTAATTAGATGTTAACTTGGCTCTGTTTGTCTTTTAATATTTTCCTCCCATAATTCACTCTCATAATTGGAGTGTGTTATGCCTCAACCGGCTATGCGATATTAGACATTTTGAGATAATAGTGTTCAAAGATTTTTGTACATTTTCAGCTCTAAAACTGTATTTTTATTATTTCTGACTTGAGAATCACTTACATTACAAGATTGTATATGGTGATTCGTATTGCATGAGTAAAAATCCTCTATATTAATATTTACGGACCGGGAGCGGTAGCTCAGTGCAACAACTGATGTCACTACAGCGCCTTTGACCGAGAGGTCCTAGGTTCGAGTCCTGACGGCGGCAGGATTTTCGACACTAGCTTTTCAGCTAGGTCGAATTCAGTCGCTGTCTGGAGAGGAATTCTAGCGACCGGCTGCTCTGATCGGTAATTTTCCGTGGTTTCTCCGATCAACACCAGGCGAATGCCGGAGCAGTGCCCTAAGAAACGGACCGCGCGCGATCTTTCCTTCCTCTTCCTTGTCCTATCCTTTCCCCTTACACACACTTACACTAACATGCACTACACTACCACATATTCCCTGAGACCGGTCGGGAGCTTAGAGCTTGTCCCGGCTGGGGCGGTGCCCCTCTGGTGGGGGAGTCCTGGTGAGGGGGAAACCCCACTAGCCGACGGTAGGTCGGTGCCGGATCTCGCCATCCAGCGGGGGAAGATCACCGCCATCTCTCGAGGAAAAACATGCACTACACTAACGGGACTAATGACCAAAGCAGTTGACGCGCCCGGAAACACGAAAAAATCAATCAATAGTAACGGTAAATATTTTCATATTCCACTTGGACGGAATGAGAATGTTGTCATTAGAGTTTTGCGACAATCCGTTAAGCGCCGCGAGAGGGCGCTTACCTTCTTGATGCGTTTTAGTACGGCTGGTAATGGTTTAGTATTTTGTTATGTATCAAGCCGCTAAGCCCTAAGACGAGGCGTATAAATTGTTGATGCAAAATAATGTATCACAGTCGGTGTTTCTACGCTATATTTAGCTATTTGTTTTTTATTTGTATACATAACATTTAAAAATTTACATTTGAAATAAACTTATTCATACACATACTCACGAAAAACAGGAAATAATGCAAAAATTAACTGAACCATTGTGAAAATTTTATTGAATCAGGAATTTTTCATTTTAAAAAATTGAAAATTTTTCATGATCTTATACACTAAATTGGAATGACGGTAAACACATGACATCTGAACACCAGCTTAGTTGACCGTTGTCTAGTTCTTTCCTTCTCTCGCTTTTTACTTCGCTGACTCTTACTTTATTGGCAATGAGCCACGTTTTTGCTTGTTATGAGTAAATCAGGACATTTCAAATTCATTTTTCCTATCTTCAATTCTGACTTTCTCATTAGTAATGAGGGCTCGGATAATTAAGTTATCACTTATTTTCCTATGTTAACTCAGTCAAGCCAAATCAACAATTTATTCACGTTTCATTTCGGATAGTGCCTAAAACATTGATTTTTTTCATATTTCCCTCGTAACCACGATCCTTTCGATCTAGGTAAGTTATGCGGTTTATATCGAGCTTCGTAACAAAGGCAATAACAAGCAATAACGTATCAGTAAAAAATAAAAGTAATATTGAGATTCACGACCTTTACAAAAGTGACGATCATAGTTAGGGATGCTTTGCAAACACACATTGTACGAGAGAAATTTGTTTATGTATATTAGCAAATACAATGTTCTGAATCTATTCTGGATGATTTGTGAGGAATTTTTATTATATCATGATACAATTTATAAAAACTAAGTTTAACAGTGAGAAATAAATTGAAAGTAAATTATAATATTTGTGATGACACTTCATCGAAAACTCGATTGGCGGTTTTACTGTTTTGGCAGTTGAAATTTTTGGCGAGGTCTATTGCTCGGCGACATCAGAGTTCGTCTTCAAGCCGCTCTCGGCGCCTGTGAAGCTGCGCCCGCCACCGCTCGCCTGTTGGCGCTACGACTGCCCACGCGTCTCCGCCTCCTCCGCGTTGCCGGCGCGGCGTCCTCGCCAAACAGTACGGCACGCACGCGTAAAGGAGCTTACATAAAAAGATACAGCGCATCCGATCTCTAAATTATGTATTCTTTTAGTTTCGACTGGGAGTATAAAGATGCGGCGCGGCGCGACGTTTGCCTAAACTTCGTTTTTTATGCGGCCGAAAGCTTTTCTTCATCCCGGGAAATGGCGCGCCCTGGTTAGTGTTCGGGAAAGTTTCCTCGTAAAACGATAGGGCTCGCCGGCGGTTTTCTTTTTCGCCCCGTGCCCGCGCAGCAGAACGGTTTCAGAGATAAAGGACGTCGGGGGCACGGGGCGGGGGCAAGGGGCAGGGGGGAGGGCGGGAAAATGGAAAAGTTTTTTTTCGGGCTGAAAATCCCTTCCAATGGGGCGAGCATAAATACGCCTCCGCAACGGGTTTGTTGATCGTGGGTGGGGGCGACCCGAGCGCGTCGAACCCGGCGCCCGCCGTCAAACGTCGGCTTTCCCGGTCGTTGGCTGCCGCTGCCGCCGACGGCGTCGCGGCGTCGCCGGTTCGCCGCGCCCAAATTTTCTCCCCATTTTCATAAACAAACCGAGCGTTATTGGCGTGCCGCGCTCCGGCCCGGCTCCGCGCCGCCGCCACCGCCGCTCGCTTCGACTATGCCGTGTTCCGAAGTTAAGTCGCGCGGCTGTTCGTAAACTGTGCCGCGCGCGTCGCTTTTTTTTCTTCTTCTTCTTGGGGCGGCGAGATTTTTGCCGCGTTGTCGTCGCCTGGGGATCTCGTGCTTTGTGCGATGGGTTCTTGGCTATTGTAGTCGGTTATTTTCTTTAATTTTATTTTTCGTGCATTTTTTTAAATAGAGTTAAGAGACTTCGTCGTTTGATTCGACCTAATTCTGAATAAATTATGCGCTCCGGGTGATAAATTATTTTTTTAAAGAGATGTGTAAATGTGCGTTAAGCAAAATTTTAGATTCGGCACGCGCGAATAGTAGTTGAGAATAGTAACGTGTGCTTCTGCAATGAAGCTTGGTTTAACAATGCTTTTCAGGTCGAAATTGGAAGAATTGAGATCATAATTGCATGGTGTTGGTCACAAGATTTATGATTCTCCAGAGTTGCAGTAAATGCATCTTCCACAAATCACGTGAAAGGCATCGTATTCCTTATAGTAATCACATTACAATTTTAATAAATTAATTTTTTTCCTTATAGTAATAATATTTAGTGAAAATAAAGTATCGTACATAATAGGTATCCACATTCTATTAATTAGAAATTATCAGTCTTTATATCTACGCGATAAAGTATTTCAAAGTGGAAAATAGAGTTATTTAAGTAGAGTAAGTATTAAGGATGAGCAATATTTAATTATTAGAATTGTATATTCAAAGGAACTTAAATAACATTATTTATTGTTATGTAGAATGGTTATGTCTTAATAGTTACGTAGACTGGTATAATTTTGCAGTTACGAAAATTTCAATAAATCTAGTGACAATTAATTTACCTTCTTTGTCGATTGACTTTTCGAATAATGTTGTGTGATAGAGCTTTCTCGTTTCGAAAAAGAATGATAAAATGTGATCATTAATAAATGTATTCTATTTGTAATAATCACTCTGGTACGAAAACAATACCTTTTTCCAATACTCAGATTATAGTAACCGCCATATTATATCGATCTACAACTTTTGATTGTAAGCAGCGCCACTGTCATGACTGCGTGATCTTAGCAGAGAAGGAAGTGAGACGTGCACAGTGATACAGGGTAATACATTTTATTGTATGCAGAAACCATTTCTTTTAATTTTATGTGTTGTTTAGTCAGAAAATGCTTTGATCGAGAGAACCTGATTTGCGAGACCCCCTCTAACGTGGCAACGTAATACCGAATGACCCCGTTCTCATTTGAGGGAGCGTGCTCTGTAATTTTCATGTCAATTGCAGCAGTATTTATGAATATGGATGGAACTGGGCGGGTATTTATGGATCCCGGTGAAATAGATTTAGATGGGAGGTCGGCCGGACGTGCCGCTGTCGGCGTGGTCAATCAAGAGGTGGGCAGCTGGGTTGCGTTTCACTTCCGGCTTTACTTTCAACAGACACTTCTCCACACACGTTGAGATATCTCTGTAATTAAATGTAAATATGTGTATGTATGTGCGAGAGTTTTCCAACATTACTCAGGAATGCCTCCAACAATTTCAACGAAATTTAATCTTAAAAAGAATAAGAGACAAGCCAGTATTTTATGCTTTTTATGCAAATATATTTGCTTGTTTTTGACATTTGATCTTTAACTATAACGATTTGATTAGTTTTTCCGTCAGTGGATGATAACAAATAACCACGATTAAATGTAATGAAATGTTGATAGGTTTCTTCAAATTCCCACACTTCAATGACGCAATATGAATTCAAGTATCCTTTCAAAAATATCTTTTATATACCATTCCAATGACATAATTTAATTAAATGGGCACAACACACTCTCATAGATACTAATTACTTTTGGGAACTCTTTCCAAATGATGTTTATTGTACATCTTCGAAGAATTTATCATACA
>BLKR01008776.1:0-12576 GCA_011170035.1 Teleogryllus occipitalis
ACAGATGACAAAGGAAAGAGTGAACAGAGTAGCATAACTAGAATGCTTTGGTTTCGGTAACTGTGTCTTGAAGTTCTCTTTTTTGCAGCTCCAGTACGTATGTGTGTATGGACTTTTGGAACAATTGTGATAGCAGCGATGTCAACAATAATGGTATCAACCCAAACCTCGAATTTTCTGTAGTCACGACAGAATCATTATTTTACGATTTCGACATTAACAACATTGGAACGACTAGGGAAAGACAGCGTGGGTGACACCACGCACAAAACCATAACTTTGAAACGAGCCAAAACCTGCATCTAAAATTGCTTACTCGAGATGATTAGTACCTTCACTTACCGTCCAGTGAAGAGATCAGATTTCTTTCTTCCACCGTTTACGTCGTTTACGAACACAGAAAGATGACAAAGCAAAGAGTGAAAAAGAGTAGCATAACTAGAATGCTTTGGTTTCGGCAACTGTTTCTTGAAGTTCTCTTTTTTGCAGCTACAGTACGTATGAGTGTAAGTGCTTTTGGATCAATTGTGATAGCCGCGATGTCAACAATAATGGTATCAACCCAAACCTCGAAATTGCTGTGTTCCCTAGAGAATCTTTATTTTACGATTTCGTCATTAACAAAATTTGAACGACTAAAGAAAGACGCAACGTGGGTGACACCACGCACAAAACTATAACTTGGAAACGAGCCAAAACCTGCATTTAAAATTGCTTACTCGGCTGCGAAGCTGATCGAGTGCGAACTGCGCGCGACACGCGACACTGGCCTGGAGCGGAATTGAGAGTATAGGGCGATATTGAGGTTAGAGCTGATGGTTGCGGAATTATAGTTTGAAGCGGGTTTTGTTCGTCATTGTTGAGTTGTTTTATTCCTTTTTAGTAATTGTATTATTATTGTTTTATTCATATTAATACTTACAAAAAAAATATTTTGGGAATTTTAATTGTATGTTGGTTAAAGTACATTGGAGCTGTTTGTTTATTGACAAAATTTTAGTTTCTCTTAGTTGTATTTTCCGTAAGTTCGTAGTAGTTTTGGCATTCTTCGTACTTATGTTTTTTTTCTAATTAATATTATTTCGTTAAAGTATTTCTTATTCATAGCAGCTTACGCAAACACATCAGACAGATGGCAATACAAATAGTGAACACAGTAGTGTAGCTAGATATGCTTTGGTTTCGGCAACTGTGTCTTGAAAGATCTCTTTGCAGCCAAAGTAGGTATGAGTATCGTTTTGGATCAATGGAATAGCGATGTCAACAATAATGGTATCAACCCAAACCTCGTAATTGTAATGTTCCGCCAGAATCTTTATTTTACGATTTCGTCATTAACAACATTTGAACGACTAAAGAAAGACGCAACGTGGGTGACACCACGCACAAAACAGTAACTTTGAAACGAGCCAAAACCTGCCTTTCAAATTGCTTACTCGAGATGATTAGTACCTTCACTGTCAGTCCAGTGAACAGATCAGATTTCTTTCTTCCACCGTTTACGTCGTTTACGAACACAGAAAGATGACAAAGCAAAGAGTGAAAAAGAGTAGCATAACTAGAATGCTTTGGTTTCGGCAACTGTTTCTTGAAGTTCTCTTTTTTGCAGCTACAGTACGTATGAGTGTAAGTGCTTTTGGATCAATTGTGATAGCCGCGATGTCAACAATACTGGTATCAACCCAAACCTCCAAATTGCTGTAGTCACGACAGAAACTTTATTTTACGATTTCGTCATTAACAACATTTGAACGACTAAAGAAAGACGCAACGTGGGTGACACCACGCACAAAACAGTAACTTTGAAACGAGCCAAAACCTGCCTTTCAAATTGCTTACTGGAGATGATTAGTACCTTCACTTACCGTCCAGTGAACAGATCAGATTTCTTTTTTCCACCGTTTACGTCGTTTACGAACACAACAGACAGATGACAAAGCAAAGAGTGAACAGAGTAGCATAACTAGAATGCTTTGGTTTCGGCAACTGTGTCTTGAAGTTCTCTTTTTTGCAGCTACAGTACGTATGAGTGAAAGAGCTTTTGGATTAATTGTGATAGCCGCGATGTCAACAATAATGGTATCAACCCAAACCTCGAAATTGCTGTAGTCACGACAGAATCTTTATTTTACGATTTCGACGTTAACATTGGAACGACTAGAGGAAGACTCAACGTGGGTGACACCACGCACAAAACAATAACTTTGAAACGAGCCAAAACCTGCCTTTAAAATTGCTTACTCGAGATGATTAGTACCTTCACTTACCGTCCAGTGAACACATCAGATTTTTCTTCCACCGTTTACGTCGTTTACGAACACAACAGACAGATGACAAAGCAAAGAGTGAACAGAGTAGCATAACTAGAATGCTTTGGTTTCGGCAACCGTGTCTTGAAGTTCTCTTTTTTGCAGCTACAGTACGTATGAGTGAAAGAGCTTTTGGATTAATTGTGATAGCCGCGATGTCAACAATAATGGTATCAACCCAAACCTCGAAATTGCTGTAGTCACGACAGAATCTTTATTTTACGATTTCGACGTTAACAACATTGGAACGACTAGAGAAAGACTCAACGTGGATGACACCACGCACAAAACAATAAGTTTGAAACGAGCCAAAACCTGCCTTTAAAATTGCTTACTCGAGATGATTAGTACCTTCACTTACCGTCCAGTGAACAGATCAGATTTCTTTCTTCCACCGTTTACGTCGTTTACGAACACAACAGACAGATGACAAAGCAAAGAGTGAATAGAGTAGCATAACTAGAATGCTTTGGTTTCGGCAACTGTGTCTTAAAGTTCTCCTTTTTGCAGCTACAGTACGCATGAGTTTACGAGCTTTTGGATCAATTGTGATAGCCGCGATGTCAACAATAATGGTATCAACCCAAACCTCGAAATTGCTGTGTTCCCTAGAGAATCTTTATTTTACGATTTCGTCATTAACAAAATTTGAACGACTAAAGAAAGACGCAACGTGGGTGACACCACGCACAAAACTATAACTTGGAAACGAGCCAAAACCTGCATTTAAAATTGCTTACTCGGCTGCGAAGCTGATCGAGTGCGAACTGCGCGCGACACGCGACACTGGCCTGGAGCGGAATTGAGAGTATAGGGCGATATTGAGGTTAGAGCGTGGATTTGCGGAATTATAGTTTGAAGCGGGTTTTGTTAGTCATTGTTGAGTTGTTTTATTCCTTTTTAGTAATTGTAGTATTGTTTTTATTCATATTAATACTTACAAAAAATATTTTTGGGGGAATTTTAATTGTATGTTGGTTAAAGTACATTGGATTTGTTCATTAATTAATAAAATTCTAGATGTACATCACATAAGTACATAGTAGTTTTTGCTTTTATTCAATCTTATGTTTTCCTTCTACTTAATATTATTTCGTTAAACTGTTCATTATTCATAGCAGCACACGCGAACACAACAGGCAGATGACAAAGCAAAGAGTGAACAGAGTAGCATAACTAGAATGCTTTGGTTTCGGCAACTGTGTCTTGAAGTTCTTTTTTGCAGCTACAGTACGTATGAGTGAAAGAGCTTTTGGATCAATTGTGATAGCAGCGATGTCAACAATACTGGTATCAACCCAAACCTCCAAATTGCTGTAGTCACGACAGAATCTTTATTTTACGATTTCGTCATTAACAACATTTGAACGACTAAAGAAAGACGCAACGTGGGTGACACCACGCACAAAACAGTAACTTTGAAACGAGCCAAAACCTGCCTTTCAAATTGCTTACTGGAGATGATTAGTACCTTCACTTACCGTCCAGTGAACAGATCAGATTTCTTTTTTCCACCGTTTACGTCGTTTACGAACACAACAGACAGATGACAAAGCAAAGAGTGAACAGAGTAGCATAACTAGAATGCTTTGGTTTCGGCAACTGTGTCTTGAAGTTCTCTTTTTTGACGCTACAGTACGTAGGTGTGTATGAACTTTTGGATCAATGGAGATAGCGATGTCAACAATAATGGTATCAACCCAAACCTCGTAATTGCCGTGTTCCATAGAGAATCTTTATTTTACGATTTCGTCATTAACAACATTTGAACGACGAAAGAAAGACGCAACGTGGGTGACACCACGCACAAAACAATAACTTTGAAACGAGCCAAAACCTGCCTTTACAATTGCTTACTCGAGATGATTAGTACCTTCACTGTCAGTCCAGAGAACAGATCAGATTTCTTTCTTCCACCGTTTAGGTCGTTTATGAACACAACAGACAGATGACAAAACATAGAGTGAACAGAGTAGCATAACTAGAATGCTTTGGTTTCGGCAACTGTGTCTTGAAGTTCTCTTTTTTGCAGCTACAGTACGCATGAGTGTAAGAGCTTTTGGATCAATTGTGATAGCCGCGATGTCAACAATAATGGTATCAACCCAAACCTCGAAATTGCTGTAGTCACGACAGAATCTTTATTTTACGATTTCGACATTAACAACATTGGAACGACTAGGGAAAGACTCAGCGTGGGTGACACCACGCACAAAACAGTAACTTTGAAACGAGCCAAAACCTGCCTTTCAAATTGCTTACTGGAGATGATTAGTACCTTCACTTACCGTCCAGTGAACAGATCAGATTTCTTTTTTCCACCGTTTACGTCGTTTACGAACACAACAGACAGATGACAAAGCAAAGAGTGAACAGAGTAGCATAACTAGAATGCTTTGGTTTCGGCAACTGTGTCTTGAAGTTCTCTTTTTTGACGCTACAGTACGTAGGTGTGTATGAACTTTTGGATCAATGGAGATAGCGATGTCAACAATAATGGTATCAACCCAAACCTCGTAATTGCCGTGTTCCATAGAGAATCTTTATTTTACGATTTCGTCATTAACAACATTTGAACGACGAAAGAAAGACGCAACGTGGGTGACACCACGCACAAAACAATAACTTTGAAACGAGCCAAAACCTGCCTTTACAATTGCTTACTCGAGATGATTAGTACCTTCACTGTCAGTCCAGAGAACAGATCAGATTTCTTTCTTCCACCGTTTAGGTCGTTTATGAACACAACAGACAGATGACAAAACATAGAGTGAACAGAGTAGCATAACTAGAATGCTTTGGTTTCGGCAACTGTGTCTTGAAGTTCTCTTTTTTGCAGCTACAGTACGCATGAGTGTAAGAGCTTTTGGATCAATTGTGATAGCCGCGATGTCAACAATACTGGTATCAACCCAAACCTCCAAATTGCTGTAGTCACGACAGTATCTTTATTTTACGATTTCGACATTAACAACATTGGAACGACTAGGGAAAGACTCAGCGTGGGTGACACCACGCACAAAACAATAACTTTGAAACGAGCCAAAACCTGCATCTAAAATTGCTTACTCGAGATGATTATTACCTTCACTTACCGTCCAGTGAACAGATCAGATTTCTTTCTTCCACCGTTTACGTCGTTTACGAACACAGAAAGATGACAAAGCAAAGAGTGAACAGAGTGGCATAACTAGAATGCTTTGGTTTCGGCAACTGTTTCTTGAAGTTCTTTTTGCAGCTACAGTACGTATGAGTGTAAGTGCTTTTGGATCAATTGTGATAGCCGCGATGTCAACAATTATGGTATCAACCCAAACCTCGAATTTGATGTAGTCACGACAGAATCTTTATTTTACGATTTCGACATTAACAACATTTGAACGACTAAAGAAAGACGCAACGTGGGTGACACCACGCACAAAACAGTAACTTTGAAACGAGCCAAAACCTGCCTTTCAAATTGCTTACTCGAGATGATTAGTACCTTCACTTACCGTCCAGTGAACAGATCAGATTTCTTTCTTCCACCGTTTACGTCGTTTACGAACACAACAGACAGATGACAAAGCAAAGAGTGAACAGAGTAGCATAACTAGAATGCTTTGGTTTCGGCAACTGTGTCTTGAAGTTCTCTTTTTTGCAGCTACAGTATGAATGAGTGTAAGAGCTTTTGGATCAATTGTGATAGCCGCGATGTCAACAATACTGGTATCAACCCAAACCTCGAAATTGCTGTAGTCACGACAGAATCTTTATTTTACGATTTTGACGTTAACAACATTGGAAAGACTAGAGAAAAACTCAACGTGGGTGACACCACGCACAAAACAATAAGTTTGAAACGAGCCAAAACCTGCCTTTAAAATTGCTTACTCGGCTGCGAAGCTGATCGAGTGCGAACTGCGCGCGACACGCGACACTGGCCTGGAGCGGAATTGAGAGTATAGGGCGATATTGAGGTTAGAGCGTGGATTTGCGGAATTATAGTTTGAAGCGGGTTTTGTTAGTCATTGTTGAGTTGTTTTATTCCTTTTTAGTAATTGTAGTATTATTGGTTTTATTCATATTAATACTTACAATTAAAATTCTCCCAAAACTATTTTTTGTATGTTGGTTAAGGTACATTGGATTTGTTCATTAATTAATAAAATTCTAGATGTACATCACATAAGTACGTAGTAGTTTTTGCTTTTATTCATTCTTATGTTTTCCTTCTACTTAATATTATTTCGTTAAACTGTTCATTATTCATAGCAGCACACGCGAACACAACAGACAGATGACAAAGCAAAGAGTGAACAGAGTAGCATAACTAGAATGCTTTGGTTTCGGCAACTGTGTCTTGAAGTTCTCTTTTTTGCAGCTACAGTACGTATGAGTGTATGGACTTTTGGATCAATTGTGATAGCAATGATGTCAACCATAATGGTATCAACCCAAACCTCGAAATTGCTGTAGTCACTAGACAATCTTTATTTTAAGATTTCGACATTAACCACATTGGAACGACTAGAGAAAGACTCGACGTGGGTGACACCACGCACAAAACAATAACTTTGAAACGAGCCAAAACCTGCATTTAAAATGGCTTACTCTTGATGATTAGTACCTTCACTGTCAGTTCAGTGAACAGATCAGATTTCTTTCTTCCACCGTTTACGTCGTTTACGAACACAACAGACAGATGACAAAGCATAGAGTGAACAGAGTAGCGTAACTAGAAGTGCTTTGGTTTCGGCAACTGTTTCTTGAAGTTCTCTTTTTTGCAGCTACAGATGCACAGCGCTATTTCTCTTCCCGTTGGCGTTTCTTGTGAAGCGCGCGTACCTCGCCTGCGCGTTGCCGTCCCCAGTCGCGGGCTATTCTGGAGCGGCCTTCGCCCGGCATTACTTTTATACATTTGGATTACAAGATCATGTGTACAAGAGTCAAATATAAATTGTTTCACAGCCCAGGAGGAAAAACATTTGCACCTTTTCGAAGTGTGTATGACTAAAATAGTAAGTGACGAAGAGAAGCATGCTCTTGCATTGTGCTGTGAAGATGCTTCCATTAAACAGGAGGATGCTGTATGTTCCTCAGGTGAGTGAGAACCTTTTTTTTCTTTTGGAAGCTAAGGGAACATTTATTCAAAGGGTCCAAATATTATGTGCACATCGCAGTGTTTTGCCAATAAACCAACTTATGTATGCGGCCTTGCAGATAGGCAGTATTTCAGCCTCAGTTCAAAAGTTAGTGTGAAAGAGAAGGACCGTCTTGTATTGTGCTGTAAAGATGCTTCCATTAAACAAGAGGATGCTTTATGTTGCTCAGGTGAGTGGAAAACTTCTTTTCATTTGTTTTGAAATGCCAAGGGACACATTTATTAAAAGGTTCCAAATGTTATGTGCACATCACAGTGTTTTGTTCATACACCAATCAATATATGTATGCGGTCTTGCAGAGTATCAGGTAGTTCTAATTTCTATGTACGTACTACTTTCTAAGTAATATACATAGTATAGAGAAAGTTATGTAATACTGCGAGAAATCGTTTTCGCGATTTTAGCAAAAGTGCATTTGTGAACATGACCTCTTGGCGTCGCCCCGGAGAAGCGAGGGCCGCGATGCTGATTATACACGCCTCGGGACCTCCCCGGGGACCACGGACTGCGCAGCTTGGAGGAACCTGGGACGATGACCGCCCAGAATTGTTTACAGGAAGTGTGCGAGATGGAGCGTTCTGGAAAATTCCATCAAAATTACCGACAAGTCGCGTAATCTGATTGGAGCAATATCATTTTCGGTGTAGTAACTTTCGGCCAGTAACAACGTCTTCCAAAATTTCTGTAGAAACTTCTAGAACATTCATGGAAATTGAGGGGGGGAAGAGGTTCGTGGGCGCTGAGAAGCATAGAGGTCTTAGGACAGACGGTCCGTACGGGGCGGAAGCGCTAAGTTCTCAGGACGGAGAATAGTACGGGGCGGAGACGCTCCCGGGCGGGCGCGCGTTGCTAGGGAGATAGTTTTGTTGTTGGCAGAGTTTTATTCGCTCACCGGATGCAAGACAGTTGATAAAAAGACACTTTAATCGGTTTTTTTTATTTTACCTCTGCCCGTTTTCTTTAAACTTTTCTTTCAATTTGCTTCCATCACGTAGCCACGTCCGTCCACCATCCAAATTTCAGGGTCTATTCGCCTCCTGAGCTAGCCGGCAACTCGGGCCCAGGTAGGTGTGAGAGTAACGACGCAATATAGACGTAAACACATTGCGAAAACTAATTAAATCTATGAAAAATGGAAAGTCGCGGGGTCCACATGCCATTTCAACTGACAATTAAACTCGGTGGAGAGGCAATATTACCGTATCTAACAAGATTATTTCAGGTTTCGATCAACAAACAATTCAAGCGTGCCCGAGGATTGGAAGCTAGCGTTGTTCCGATTTTCAAGAGTGGTGATAGAACTGTATTAGTCGATTATACACCAGTAAGTCTCACGTCAGTTGTATGTAAGCTAATGGAACACTTGATAACTAGCTATATTAGACAAGAATGGGGAAAACAATAACGGCTATTTCAGAGACAGTATGATTTTTAGGAACGGTTTCTCTTGCGAGAGTCAAATAGTATCATTGTTTCAGGATAGCAGATGAAGTTGATGATAGTGGGAGGGTGGACGCCGTAATAATAGATTTTGCGAAGGCATTTGAGGTTGTTCCCCACGATACACTGGTTCATAAATTAATGCAATCGGATATTGACACCAGAGTTGTGGCGTGGATTGATGAGCTCCTACGAGATATGAAACAAAGTCCGAGTTGGACAACAATTTTCGACTCAAGCAAAGAACTTCAGGGATCCTTCAACGAAGCGTTTTTGGACCTCTTCTGTTTCTCGCGTTTGTGAATGACCAGCCAGACAATTTATATTCAAAGGTACGGCTATTTGCAGATGACTATAATATATCGAGTTATTCAATCAAAAGTAGACGATGATATTTTGCAGGGTGATCTAGATAGACTACATTTATGGGCAGAAAAAAATGGCATGACAATAAATAGTTCGAAAAGTAAACCCATCATGTTTGGTAGGGGCCGCAAATATAATGAAACTCAATACCGTTTAGGCAACGAAAATATTCCAAGAGTCTTGTCTTGTAAGTACCTAGGGATAATTTTTGATAGTAAATTGAGTTGGGAAAATCAGGTTAACTGTCGTAGGGAAAGCCTGGAGGTCCTTGCATTTTACTATGCGAATACTAAAAAAAGAGTACTGCGAAAGCGAGAGAATTAGCTTATCTCTAGTTCGTTATAAGGGGCTGTTTGTTGGAACCCTTATAGAAATTCCCAAAAGGAATATTTGAATTGATTACAGAGAAGAGCGTGTAAATTTACTTTCCGAAGCAATAGGAAGAAAGTAGAATTAGTCTCTAGAAATTAGGAGGGTTAAGGCAAGACTCTGTGCCCTGTACAAAGCGTATGCCGGTTATCCAGCTTGGAAAGATATCTACATCCGACTGGGTAGATCTTCGTACTTTAGTAGGGGGGATCACAACCTCAAAATTCAGTTTAGACCACAGACAACAGGTGTTGGAAAATTTTCCTTTACAAATAGAACAATAACGGACTGGAATAAGTTACTTGCGACAGCCTTGGAACCCTTTCCTCTAGGCGTTCAAAGATTTAAAAATTTAGTAAGTTAGGCTTATTATAAGTTATTATTTGATTGTTTTTATTGCTATTATTATTATTATTGTGTTAATTACTATTAAATGCGTTACTTTATTAAATATATAATTATATTCTAAGTAGTATCGTATTGAAGTGTGGTGACGTATTGTGCAGTGTAGTGCAGTATAGAAGTAGAAAGAGAAGTGAATTGCAAATGTGAAGTGAAAGTGAAGTGTAATTAAAAAGTCGTGGTCTTGTATTTAATAGTTTAAAGTAACTAAGCAGGTCAGCCATAAAATGTAGTTAATGCTGTTATTGTTAGCATATTATTATTGTCTTAAAATAATTTAAAGTTACATTGTTAAGTAATTTAAAGTTAATATTCCTATTTGTAATATGTAAATTGTAGTGTTCTGTCACCAGGTTGTATATACCTACCTGCAGAAATAATAAATATGTCACTCCAGATTCGTTCGCTGCCTATGCTGTATGTGTTAAATTAATGAGCTTTTTTCCTTATTTCGGAATTGTTTCCGTTGTATTTTGTGAATTTCTGAATCACTTCCATCGTGATGGCGAATACCTGTGTTGTGTTTGGATGTAATTTTAAGAATTCGCGACACAAGGGAAGATAAATTGGAATTTCAATACACCGGGTAGTTACTACCTAATTACTAAATTTTACTGACTGTTGATTTCTTATGTTAAGATTGTATGCTTAAACAACTATACTAGAACAAGTTTGTATTCTCCCTTGGAATGCGCATGCGCGGGGAGGGGCGACTCCCACCACCAACCGCTACTTCCCCTGAGCGTATCACATGCTCTCTCACTCGCACTCGCGCCAACCGCACAGGCAGGCTGTTGTGCCTGACCCAACGCGCAGTACGTGTCAACTACCCAAATCAAAACAAGTTCAGCTGTCTATGCACAAAAGCTGACTCTTAATATATTAAAGGTTCAGTAAAAGAAACACCGCCCACCATGAAGGATCGCCCCTGGTCCTCAGTCCTCTCCCTTTCGTCTTTGAGTGCTGTGCAGTGTGGCGTGTCGTAGCGTAGACTTCATTCCAAGTGATGTTCACAGGCGTAATAGTGTGCTTATAAGTATCTAAGTCCACCATTCGCTGGGAAAGTGACCTCAAGATCACGCTCCCTTCTTACCATCTCGTCCTCAATTCCATCGAATTAGCTTGGGATTACATTAAGAATCGTATTGCTAAACAAAGTATCGGTACCACTCTGCAAGTTAACGAAAATGTCAATATTAGTTTCTGAATATTGTCCATATTGATGGAAGAAGTGTTGTGAATACGTGAAGAAATTCTAACGAAATGTATGAAAATAAGCATGATCAAGAACGAAGTGAAGAAAATGGTTTTTTTTACGGGACAGTTCCTCTTAGGACGACAATAACGAAAGGCATAGTGCTGCGAATGCTGCAGTGACAGTGATGACTAATAGCTCCTCCTTACTGGGGTGGGCGACGAATCGCGTGCGCCCAGTAGGCCAAGAAATCTGCCATTGCAGAAGCGGTGCGGGAAGCCCGCGAAAATAAGCTCCGCCCAAAAGGGAGATTTGAAACTTGCACTACTATAATTAAAATTGGGTAGGAAAAGAATACGTTTGAGTATATTAATGTCCCTGAGGAGTGATTTGTAAAGTTCAACCTAATGCCTTTTTGTTTTGTTCTGATATTGATTAGATTTCCAACGCGATATTACAGAAAAGCATGGGTTAATGCCATTCGGAGGAAAAACAGGCAACCAACATCTGCTTCTAGTGTTCGCTCCCAACATTTTCGTCCACAAGATAATGACTTAACCGCCCAGAAAAAAGAGAAGGAGCTGTTACGAGCGTTTTCCAGCATATCCTTCACATCTTCAAAAACATGTGAAGACACCACGAAATCAACCTAAACAAAGAAATTCATCAGAAAACGAAACGGGTGATTGTGTGCAATTGATCAACAGCGATAATCAGGCAGTTCTCCTCACAGCCCACAAGTACCTCCACCCAAGAAAAAATTAATTGAGAAACTTAATAAATCCCATGAAAACTGTAGTGCTAAGAAAATAAAAGTATTACAGCAGAAAGTGAGGCGCCAGGAAAAAAATTAAAGACCGATCAAGATATCATTGACACTTTAATGCAAGAGAAGTTTCTTCTAGATGCTGACATTTTCAAAAATAGTTTGCCATCAGATGTCTGTTCTTTGATAGATCGAGCCAGCAAGAATTCAGGCACTAGAGTGCTTAAATATGCTTTTGATGAAAGATTGAGATCATTTGCCCTGACATTACATTATTTCCCCCCTAAAGCTTATGTAAAGGTCGGGGGAAAATTCAATAATGCTCTTCTCAGTCCAAAAACCAAGAGTTAGTTCTTGGTTCTTTAAAATTGATTTTGAGCCAGGATTCGGTGTGGAATGTTTAAAATTATCCAGATAAAGGCAAAAGGGCAACTCAAAGATGTGCAAATTCACTTGTCTGCCTCTCAATTGATATGTGACAAACATGTTGAACTGGCTGGTAATAAAATTGTAGGTTATGTGGACCTAGGAACAGAAATGAAGTGATAGTTTGCAAAAAACAGAAAAAATGGTTTGTGTGATGTG
>BLKR01008777.1:0-12560 GCA_011170035.1 Teleogryllus occipitalis
AAATTCAAGAAGAGATGAGAATGTTAATGAAACAATTGGAGATGCAGAAACAACAAGTCCAGCAGATTCCGGTATTTCCACCATATAGTAAAGATCAGGAGGACTGGACAGTTTATATAGAACGTTTTGAGCAGCACTTGGAAGCACATCTAGTGACAAATGAAGCACAGCAGCGTGCACATTTTTTGGCGTGTGTGGGGGAAGAAACCTTCATTACGATAAAGAAAATATGCTCTGAAGATCCAAAGAAATTAACATTCAGTCAACTGAAACTAAAACTGGCCGATCATTTTGAAGAGAGAATGCATGTAGTGACCTCAAGATATAAGTTTTTTCAAACGAAACTAAAACCAGGTCAATCACATGCGGAATGGGTGGTAGAGCTGAAAGGTTAAGCGAAATCATGCAAATTTAAGTGCGATAAAAGTAACTGTGGAGAGTCATATGCAAATAATATGATTAGAGATATGGTTATATTACATACCCCGATAAATCAAGTGCGTATAGATGCAATACGGAAAGAAGAACCAACACTGGAAGAAGTGATGAAGATTGCTACAACACACGAAATGTCTGAAAATCTAGTAAAGCAGATGAAGACAACAGAAGAAGTGAGCAAAGTTACAAAGGAGAAAGAACGAGGAGAAGAAAAAGTAAAATCATGCCCAGGTTGTGAAAGTAACCATAAACGAAGTCAGTGTTGGTTTAAAGAGGCAAAATGTAGATTCTGCAAAAAGATCGGACACATACAAAGTGTTTGTTTAAAGAAGAAACAAATGGCGGGCAGAAAACAGGAAAACCCTAGAGAAAACCCAAAGAGTGTGAAACGTAGCACCAAGCAGTCAGTAGAAATGGAGGTAGACCAAATACAGACGGTGAATATGATTTTGAATTCATCACAAGGAAGAAAGATAAGAGTGCAATTGGAAATGTTAGGAAAAAATATCGAGTTCCAGATCGATACAGGGGCTACAGCAAATTTAATAAATCTAACAACATATCAAAAGTTAGGTGCACCGAGATGTTCCAGCGGTAAAGCAAAGTTAAAATCATATCAAGGAGTAAACATCCCAGTAAAAGGTGAAGTAGAAGTGACTGCAAGATATAAAGAAATACAACGGAAGTTACGTTTTATCATAGTGAACCGATATGATGTACAGAATATATTGGGAATGGAAGGCATAGACTCTCTTGGTTTCACGGTAGAAGATAATGTCATGTCAGTCGACAACACAAGTAAATGTGCAGAAATGAAGAAAATATGTGAAGAGTTTTCCGAAGTGTTTTCAGAAGGCCTAGGTCATTGCACAACATATAAAGCTCACATAACGATGAAAGAAAATTGTCAACCAAAATTTTGTAAAGCAAGACCGGTGCCATTGAATTTGCAAGAGCAAGTAAAACAAGAATTGCAACGATGGGTACAAGAAGGAGTGCTCAAACCAGTTAATAATGCAGAGTGGGCCACTCCAGTGGTAATTATAAAAAAGCCAAATGGTAAACTAAGGTTGTGTGGAGATTTTAAAGTTACATTAAATCCACAAATGTTAATAGACCACTATACTATGCCAAAACCGGAAGAAATATTTGCGAAACTACAAGGTGAATGTTTCACGAAAATAGATTTATCGGAAGCTTATCTGCAGTTAGAGTTGGATGAAGAATCGAAGAAAAAGATGGTAATTAATACAAATGATGGTTTGTATCAGTTTCAAAGGCTTCCGTATGGCATCGCCAGCTCGCCCGCGATATTTCAAAGGTTTCTGCAACAAATTACGGAGAAAGTACCAAATTGCGCTAACTTCTTGGATGATATTATTGTTACAGGCAAAACGGAAGAGAAACATAAGCAGAATTTGCGGATGCTGTTACAATTGTTAAAAGACAATGGACTCAAATGTAATTGGGAGAAATGTGAATTGTTTAAGACTTCTATAAACTATTTAGGCCACGTAGTGGACAAGCATGGAATTCGACCAACAAAGGAAAATATTGAAGCAATTACAAGAATGCCAGCACCTCAAGATGTGAAACAACTCAGCTCATTCTTAGGTAAGGTTGCTTATTATTCCAAATTCATTAAGAATAGGGCAATGATCTCGGCACCACTAAACCAGTTACAGAGGAAGAATGTGAAGTTTATTTGGTCGACAAAGTGTGAAAATGCATTTCAGCATCTGAAACAAGAACTGATTAAAGCAACAAGATTGACGCACTACGCGCCAGGTCAACCGCTACTGCTCGCGACTGACGCGTCAGAAAATGGTATTGGCGCTGTGATATCAACGACTACACCAGAAGGCATTGAAGTACCAATTGCATTTGCATCGAAAACATTAAACGACGCACAGAGAAATTATGGACAAATTCAAAAAGAGGCATTAGCAATAATCTATAGGGTGAAGAAATTTCATCAATATCTGTATGGCGCGAAATTTACGCTCATGGCAGATCATAAACCACTTACGTCATTGTTCAATCCAAGAAAAGGTATTTCAGAGAGAACGGAGAAGAAACTGAAACGATGGGCAATTTTCCTCTCTGATTATGATTTTGGGATTGTTTATAGGTCAACTTCACAGCACGGCAACGCAGACGCGCTGTCGAGGCTGCCGGCGGGGCCAGACGAGTCATTCGACAAATCGGAAGAAGCCTGCGCGTACATAGACTTTGAGGATGGTGACGCCCTGTTACGATTGCCGCTAGACGCAAAAAGGGTAGCGCAGGTAACACGGGAAGACCGCCTGTTAAAACAAGTAAGTGGTTATTTGAGTAAAGGTTGGCCAACAAGGAAACTAAATCATAGTTCAGCAGACTTAAATCAATTTTTGTTAAAGAAAAACGAGTTATCAATGTAAGATGGGGTGTTAATATATAATTGTGAAGATAACGTAAGAGCTGTAATTCCAAAGAAGCTGCAAGCAGAAGTGTTAAAGTTATTGCATGTTGGACATTGGGGCATTACCAGGACAAAAACGGTTGCTAGAAGATATGTGTATTGGCCGGGGATGTCGAAAGATATAGAAAATTTGATACGCAATTGTAATATATGCAGACAGAACCAGGCAAGTCCGCCGAAGCACTTTTCGAGCTGGCCGAAAGCTGAAAAACCATGGGAGCGAGTACATATTGATTATGCGGGGCCGTTCTATGGGTCAATGTGGTTAGTAGTGACAGATGCCTTTTCACAGTATCCATATGTGTGTGAGACGCGTACCGCAACAACAGAAGCAACAATTCAAATGTTAACGAAAGTGTTTGTAATAGAAGGCTTACCGCAATTGTTGATATCAGATAATGGCGCACAATTCAAATCACATTTATTTGAGAAATTTTGTATAGAAAATGGCATTCAACACCTTAGGACAGCTCCATTCCACCCACAGTCAAACGGGGGAGCAGAGAGATTTGTACGCACATTCAAAAGTACCATGATTAAAGCAATGGCAGAAGGAGTTGGTAAAGATAAAGCACTACAACAACTATTAGTAACGTACAGAGCAACTCCAGTAGGTAACGAAGAGAAAAGTCCAGCGGAACGACTTCATGGGAGGCAGCCGAGGACATTATTGGCACTATTAGTACCCGTCAAACGCCTGAAGCAAGTAGTGAATACAACATTCAAAGTCAAAGATAAAGTCTATATTCGGTCGTTTAAATCCTATCCAAAGTGGATTCCAGCAGTGATCCACGAGACTATAGGGCATAGAATGTATCTGGTACAGTCAGAAAGCGGTATCATGAGAAGACACGAGAACCAGATTACAAAAAGGTGGAACATGCATAGAATAGACGACAACCAACAGAAGAGTAATGTTCATTGTAATTTTCAGCCGGCTATAATGCGGATGGCGGAACCAGCCATCACACACGAGCCAGCGGCTCGGCCGGCAACACCATCGGACGACACATCCCGAGGAGGGGTGCGACCAGAGGCGGAGTCATTCGCCGAACCCAGCAGCCGAGACGCGTCACCAGGTCCAGCCCTGCTGCGGAGGTCACGTCGTCATCGTGGGCACCAATATGCCCACAATAAAACGGGGAGGAATGTGGTATTCCCCCAATCAGAAGACGAAACGGAGTTACGCTCCGCCGCGCCGCTAGTGGAGGGGCACAGCCCCTCCCCTCCCCCTTCACCGGGCGGTGGGGTATAAAGGCATGGTCGGGAGCAGGGCGCTCCCGTTCAGTTACCGCTTCGCGTAGCTACCACCGCCGCACTCGCTACACGCCCTACCGCGGCGTAACCTGCTGCGCACTATAAGAGGACTCCAGACTGCTGCCGCCGACACCAGCTACCGTCACCAGTCGTGACGTATCCGCCGGGCGATCAGCACAGACCTCGGGGGCTACTGCCGCCCTCGCTACACGCCTGGTCAAGGCGCCATCGGTGGCGCGCTACAAAGTGACTGCAGACTACCGCCGGCACTTGCTACCGTCACTAGCCGTGACGTAACAGCCAGGCGATCAACGCCGACCTCGGTGGCCACTGCCGCCCCTCGCTGCACTCCCGACCGCGGCGTAACCCGCCGCGCGCTACTAGGAGGCTCGAGGTGACTGCGGCCAGCTATCACGTTACGACGCTTATCGCCACTGCGGGCGATAAGGCTCGGCGAGGCAAGAAGGCCGTTAAGAATTATTGTACAGTATTTGTTACGTTGTTCTGTGTATTGGTTATTGGTGAAAGTAAATGGTTATTAAACATTGACTGTTTAACTTACCTTGCATCCTGCAAATACAACATAGACATTAAATGAGTAAGTGCGGTGAAGTGCGGTGAAGTGCGGTGAAGTGCGGTGAAGTGCGGTGAAGTGCGGTGAAGTGCGGTGAAGTGCGGTGAAGTGCGGTGAAGTGCGGTGAAGTGCGGTGAAGTGCGGTGAAGTGCTGTGAAGTGCTGTGAAGTGCGGTGAAGTGCTGGTCAGTGTAACTCAAAGCAAAAACAGTGTAGTGTAGTGTAGTGTAGTGTAGTGTTGTGCAGTGCAGTGTCGTGCAGTTAATTGTAGTGAACGCGATCAATGAATTAAAAACAATAAATTTAGCCAATATTTATGTAGCTTGTATTAAATTTTAGCATCACCGATATATAATTATAATTATTATATATCATACGAGTTGAAATATTTGTTATAATACTTAATATTAGTGATAGTAGGATTATTGCATGCTCGGTTTGTATTGTACTCCTTTATTATTATTGTTATTATTATTAATATTGTTATTATTATTGATATTGTTATTATTATTCATATTGTTGTTATTATTAATGTTAAGTGTTATTATTATTGTAATTATTGTTAATTAACTGCCACCGGGTCATACCCAATTGCAGTTCAAATAAATGTAATAATAATAATGTAATGTAAAATACGATTTTCATAGATGACCAGCCTCAACCTAAAAAAACGGAGTTTTACGAGATCTCAGCAAGGATATGTAGGTCTCTAAATTTTAATCCGCCATCACCGCTTACAATATATGCTGAATATTTCTTCGTTTTCCAATTCAAAATTGTGAAACTTCGCATTCAAGTTCCAAATAGCGGAAGAAGTTATTTCCAGCCTCACTGTATAATTAATTTGTGAATTTTCTCACACCGCCATTCCAACATGCCCTCGGTGGCTCGTTGGTCAGCGTGACCGCTTTCCACTCCGCAATCCTGTGTTCGATTCCGGGCGGGGCGAAATTAACTGTGCCCTTTCCTTCCAATGTCCCAGTATCCGTTGCCGTGTGTTGATGAATCTCACTTCTCCGGTTGAGAGGACCAGAGAGAATGCGTACGGATCGCTATTGCTAACCACACGTACCCATGGCCGGAAGGCTAGGACGCCACTAGGAGCCTCAGGTCGTAAAGAGTTGCCAAAGAACATACATACATAATTTCAACATTGACGCTCAGGAGCGTATTTCGTCGTTGTTGGTTTTCATTCAGTGATATGAGTAATGTTTTATAGGTTTCTAATAGCGGAAAACCAATGTGTGTTTCGGAGTTCAATTGAGTAGTTTGTGACGTGTAAATTTTATCACGCTACAATCTCATTTACTTTAATTGACGCTCAGAGACACATTTAATCAATTTAAAACACAGTGATATGCCCGGAAGTTCCAAACCGCAGACGAAGGGGTCGAGGAGAATGTTTGTGGTGTCTGAATTTAATCACGCCACAATACTTACTTCAATATAGGCGGTAGGTTTCTTCGTTCTCTAATTCAAAGACATGGATCATCGCTCACGCTTTTAAAAAAGCGGAAGAGAAAAGTGTTTTGGAGTCTCTGTGAGGAGATTGTGGAGTGTGATATTAATCACGCCACCTTCTCCTCATAGATGCTCAGGGGCACATTTCATCAGTTTGCAATTTAGAATAAGAACACATCGTTTACAAGTTTCAAACAAAGGAAGAAAAAGAAGAAGATACGTCTCGGGTTGTCATTTAAAAGTCTGTGGTGTGTGAATTTGATTACGCCAACATCTTCTCACTTTGGTGTAGCAAGTACTAACGGTGGAGTGTGTATTCTCGGCTGTAAACTATTCCCTCCCAATTATGTAAAGTGTCCCGCGATATGCATCGGCATCAAAGAACTTCCGTCTGGCGGAGATGATCCTACAAGCTACCTGTGGCGTCGAAGTAGGAGGAGAAGTCCCATCCCGGCATCACAAAGTGCTAATTTTTGAAAGGCGACCAGAAGGAAAGAGTTGGGAATCCACCCACAATGCTTGGCTTACGGACGCCGGAATGCGTGGGTCGACAAAAGAACTGCAAGGCTCTCAAGAGAAGTAATAAAAATACAGACAGAGCAGAAAATCGTTTTGCATCATCTTAAAATTAATCTACACTATCAAAAACAAATCTTAAATTACAAGTTTTTTAATTAATATTATGATAATATAATGCATTGCTATTAACTATAATAGAGAATATAGTGAATATTTGAGAAGAAAGAAACATATTAATAAAGCAGATATTTGGGCTCAAAAATTATGCCGGTGCCTGAAAATGATTGCGGAAGAGCAGAGATTTTTAAGTCCTGAACTGTAAGCGCCCAACGCAGATGGAATTGTTTTCATTGCCTGATTGACTCAATAATTGTGATGCTTGACTTAATAATCCCTCAGGGAAAGATAGGGAACTGTTTTAGAAAGGAAGAGAGAACCAATTTAAGAAAAGATCGAATACCAGATTTTTCGAACAACAGAGTGGAAATAAAAGTTGGTTTAAAACATTTTTGCAATTTCATTAACTTCCATAGTTTTGCGCAGCCTTTAGAAATAATGCGAGAAATTACGTGTTGTAGCACGGCAACTTTTAAGTAGACAATCCACATTCGTTATGAATAGTTAAATATTGGTTACCAAAACAAAATTCTTCAATTTAATCGAACAGAATTCAATGCCGTATTTAGTAACCTTGGCTTGATAGAGGCTGTTAGAAAAGAGAAGGAAAAATGAACATAAAAATATTAAAAATTAAAATAAATTATCAAAAGATGAACTGCGGAAATCAGGCAGTTATAGCGACGTAATAATTTGTTTTCAACATATGCCTAATAGTGTGTATATTTATCTTCATTTTAAGGTTTTTAGAGACTGGTTTCGAAAAATTACATAAGTAATGTATGTTTGATATATTGGCAGAAAATAATAGTTTTAGCTTGCATACTAAGATCTATAACATTCAACACTATCACATTTAGGGTGTTTACATGGACAAATTGCAGTGATACATTTTGCATGTGAATCCAGCTGAGTTAACTCCCAGTTTGTCTCAAGAAAGCAACCGATTCATTCATATTTCACACAATTATATAAGTTTTAATTAGCCATTAAAGTGTGCATCTTCGAACATTGGATCAACCTATCGAAATACTGATAACGAGGTGGAAGACGAGATGGAAGAGGAGATGGTAGACGAGATGGAAAACGAGATGGAGGTCGAGATGGAAGACGACATGGAAGAGAAGATGGAAGAGGAAATGGAAGACGAGATGGAAGAGGAGATGGTAGACGAGATGGAAGACGAGATGGAAGAGGAGATGGTAGACGAGATGGAAGAGAAGATGGAAGAGGAGATGGAAGACGAGATGGAAGACGAGATGGTAGACGAGATGGAAGACGAGATGGAAGAGGAGATGGTAGACGAGATGGAAGACGAGATGGAAGAGGAAATGGAAGAGGAGATGGAAGACGAGATGGAAGAGGAGATGGAAGACGTGGAGGTAGACGAGATGGAAGACGAGATGGTAGACGAGATGGAAGATGAGATGGAAGAGGAGGTGGAAGACGAGATGGAAAATGAGATGGTAGACGAGATGGAAGACGAGAAATCGAGATGGAAGAGGAGGTGTGGAAGACGAGATGGAAGACGAGATGGTAGACGAGATGGAAGACGAGATGGAAGACGAGATGGAAGAGGAGATGGAAGACGAGATGGAAGAGGAGTTGGAAGAAGAGATGGAAAACGAAATGGTAGACGAGATGGAAGACGAGATGGATGTCGAGATGGAAGAGGAGATGGAAGACGAGATGGAAGAGGAGGTGGAAGACGAGATGGATGACGAGATGGTAGACGAAATGGAAGACGAGATGGAAGTCGAGATGGAAGAGGAGATGGAAGACGAGATGGAAGACGAGATGGGAGACGAGATGGTAGACGAGATGGAAGTCGAGATGGGGAAGAAGGAGATGGAAGAGGAGATGGAGAAGGAGGAGGAGACGAAGGAGGAGATGGAGAAGGAGGAGGAGATGGAGAAGGAGGAGGAGATGGGGAAGGAGGAGGAGGAGGAGGAGATGGAGATGGAGGAGGAATATAAAGGAGGAGGAAGAGGAAGAGATGGTGGAGGAGGAGGAGATGGAGTTGGAGAAGACGAGGGAGGGAGGACGAGGAGCATCTAAAGGAGGAGGAGGAAGAAAGGGAAGAGGAGTAGAAAGAGTAAGAGAAGGAGGAGGAGGAAGGGAAGGAAGATGAAGAGAAATATTAACTCGAGACCAAAGTTCTCGAGAAATATTCGAAATTGTGTATTAGGATAATATTGTACGGAAGTTTAAAAGGAGAGTGTAATTTAGAGTGTAATTTTTTCGTGCTCGTAGGGACATATTTAATCCATTTCTTATTATACGCGGTAGGATATCAATTTCAAATTTGAAATTTTACTCCTAGTTATCAGAGAAGTCTTTGCAGAAACGTAAGGAGAAATGCTAGCTGGAGTTCTTACTGAAAACCAACAATACTGTTCTTATGAATCAAACGTAAATAAAAACGCTCACATGCTACACCCCAAGAATGCAGTTCTTATGGATGAAATTCAGCAAATATTTAGAGTCAGTTTTTTATGCAAAAAACTCACATGAAATATTTTGTAAAATTTTTAACCACGTCAATATTATTTTACTTAATACCTTTTCTGACAGACCAGAAATGTTTGGGGATAATGAGGGGATAATAACGGGGAAAAAGGAGGATAAACGATGGTGGACGGTGATGCATTGGAAATGAATAACCGCCGAAAAATCGCGTTTGTCCTTTTATTATTTCATTGCAGTTGGAATGAAGTATTTTTTGTAATAATTTAGGCTTCATGAAATTGGGACAAATCATAATATATTAATTACGCCAAAACTATGGAATGTGATGCAATGAAAACGGAAGTACATCGAAAAACCAACTTTTTCCACCTCCCTAATACCCGGGGTCTCTCCTCTACACCACGTGTTGTCCCGCAAAAAGCAGAAGAGGAACTTGGTTGTGGGAGCTGTAATTACATATTTGATTGGAATAAATTAGAGAGGCCCCTTTTTCATGTCCGGGGATATTTTGATGGCCTGTCTTTCCGTGAAAATGTATAATATTATGCCCGTGTCAACTCTGTCGAAAGATAAATGACGAAGTACAGTGCACTTCGTGAAACGACACTGCGCTTCTGGATTGTAAAGAGAAGCATGTGAGCAGTAAATTAAATCTGCCCATAGTCTACTCCCTGCAACGCAGAATCGCAAGCCATAGGAATCTCAAGAAAACGTGTGCGGGGTAAGCAGTGTGCAGGGTTTCACGAAATAAATCAATTCAAGAGCGATGCAATTCTCTGACATCAGTGTAGATGTTTACATATTGACAATATAGAGACAAGAATCGAGAATGACATGAAAGTTTCTTTCTCGAAGAGGAAGAACGTAAGACGATTTTCTTGCTCTCAGAAAGAAGAGTTTCATGTAAGTTAATCCGTTATGTTTCTCAGAGAATCTTATTTCTGATCTGTAATTCAGTCAATCATCATTCTGCCAGCAGTTCGAAGAACTTATGTTACAAAAATGAAGGAAATGGGGAATAAATTTTTTCGGACAATAAATGTCCTCCCAGAAGCATAACAAAGCTTCCTCCATTGGAAAGTTAGCGTACGTAACATAAATAAGAGTAGAGAAAGTTTTTATCCGAATCACGATTACGATTTTCGCGGACGCACACGTTTTTACTGACATCTTTCGTGCTCCAAGTCGTTGTTTGTGAATTTTTGAATATGCGCAAATTTCCGCATTTCGCAAACGCTGGCGCGCAGAAGCATATTTCATCGCTTTTCTAATTCAATGAAAAGAGAAATGGCTCACAAGGTTCAAAGAGTAGGAGAGGAATGAGTTTCGGAGTCTCACTGAGGAGTTTGTGGCGCGTGAATTATACTGAGCCATAATCTTCTCATTGACGATCACAGATATATTTCTTCGCTTTGTAATTCAATAACACTGACATATACAATGGCGGAAGAACAAGAATATAAAGAAGAAGAAGTAGAAGAAGAAGTAAATGTGTGCTTAGGGGAATCAATGGTGAGGTTATGGTGAGTGAATTCTATATAGCTCACCACAATCTCCTCATTGACTCTCAGGAGCATATTTCATCAATTTCTTAATCAGCGATAGTGACAATGAAGTAAAGATCCGCGCAAAAGTCCAAAACAGCAGAAGTTGTATTTCTGGGTCTAAGTGAAAAATTTGTGGAGAGTGACTTATTATTCCATCTTCTCTTCTCTTTTGTGTTGCTGCTATCGATCATGAGTGTTTCCAAGAATATCTTCCACATTTGTGAGCTAATCAATCCTTACGCAGCACAGAGGGACTCGCGTTGTGCATCGACTATTAACAGGCTCAGATTGGCCTGCGAACCACCACTGTCGTCAAATGTGAAGGGATTCTATCCCCGCATCTTAAAAAAGAACATTTAAGAAAGGCGACAAGACGGAATGTCTCAAGAACACGTGGAAAAATGAAAGATGTTAATTACATCTAGCAACCCTCCTTCTGGGAGTTGTCAATCATGAGTGCCTGAAGTGAGACATGTCCACAAATGACACATAAAAAAAACGTTTCGAAGACACTGGAAGGAGGGTGTGCATTGTAAATCACTGCACACTCTCCTTCCTAGGCTCCGGGATATTACTCAACGGAAAATAATTTCTTGAAACAAGTGTTGCTCAACGAGTCAAACAGCAGGGGACTCACTTTCTACCTCCTCGGAGATTTTTTTGCCTGGAAATATTAATCACTCTCTAAGACCTTCAGTCCAACATTGCAACGTAATTTCAATAATATTCTAAATTTTAAGATTTAATAGTTCGGTTTAACAATCGTGAAAGAAAAGAAACAGACAGAAACTGCAGAAGAATACCAGAAATACTTGTGCCGATACCTGTAACGATAAGGGGAGCAAATTTCCTTTTGCACAACTACGCCTGTAGTCGCGGAACATGTGGAGGCAGCGCGAGGCAAATTATGAAGTTGACAACAACGAAGCAGTTCTTTCCTGATCACAGTGAGGAGTATGCTAATGGTAGCTGTCATAATCGTTCCATCTGATGAGGACTATTTCAAATTTCTTTCCGGATGGCAGTGAGGAGTTTGTTAATGGTGTAATTCTGATTTCCGTTTTATCTTATGAGGACTATTTCAAATTTCTTTCCGGATGGCAGTGAGGAGTATGCTAATGGTAGCTGTCATTTCTGTTCCGATAAAATGTGTCTCAGTGGCTCGGAATGGAGGTGGTGGGACGTAAATTGTATCGTTGCAGAAGAATAGCAGAACTGTCTGAGACTTCTACCAATGGCGCCAAATGATGAGACTTGTACTGGATTTACTTTCACGTAGTAAAGCAGCTTTTGACTTTAATGTGGCTGCGACAAATAATCGAGAATATAGTAGAGAGATCTGTCTGAACGCAATTCATGACGAAAATGAAATTCCTGTAGCACCCTCGGAAGTTGATCATCTCAAACTTTGAAACGGTAAATTTTTCGTAAATAATATCTAAATATAAAATGAAAGATAATAAAACTGCCGACGTTGTAAAACAAGCAATGTTTTACCGGTGCAGTTAATATTACGCAGGATAATATGCGTCTCGGTGGCTCGGAACGGAAGATGTGGGACGTAAATTGTATCGTTCAACAACCTCCATTCTGAGTCCCCCGGGCACATTCAACTGACATGGAGCGAAGTGCAATATCCTGGCCACCAAGTTTGCCTGAACTCTGTGCCTGAGACTTTTACCAATGGGGCAACATTATGAGACACGTACTCAAATTAT
>BLKR01008778.1:2500-12526 GCA_011170035.1 Teleogryllus occipitalis
TTGCAATTCTTAAACCAATTTTCGACCTTGTACAAATTTATAGATTCTTTACCTTCGAAAGAATTCTCTTCTTTTTTTGGCTATGATGCCAGGCAGGTTCCATCCATTTACTACCAAACTTTACCATACTCCAAACTTAGAATTTTTAATGAGTATTCCTGATATTATTCGTGCCTAGGTTGGTGTTTTAAGACAGTTCTGGCAAATCCGGTTATAATTCTGTTCCGTTTCCCCATATGTCCCTCACTTATCCTTCACCTGTGACCGAATTAGTTTGCTACAAACTGCCAAAAACTACTTTCAACTTTCCTTAGCGTACCCATGCAAAGGTTCAGATAGATTTATAAAAATGTAATTTGTGACTAAATTCCAAAATCAAAATATTACTGGGTGCAACATCGAGGTATACATATGTATAATAAACACTCAAATACATGCACAGAACTGTTGCAGTCATTTTGAAAGTAGACTTAAAGTGAAGGTAATAAAAAGGCAAGAAAATAGTTTTAATTTTCCTAACCACAGCCGAGCTGTCGAAAAAAACTGAAAACAATTCACAACCATTTTTTGTTTTTTCAGAGGAACGTTTGAGATTTTTTCGAACCTGTTCCATGGTTCTAAGACACAATACAAATTATTTTTTGTTGTATTTTTCAAAACAATTTTTTAGTGTCTGAATTTGGGTCTGAGAAACTATCAAAGAACGGATTTCTAATGGCATACATTGTTTTCTTATTTATCATATTTTTCAGTCAGATAAAATAGTGTTACGTTGCCGAAAAAATGAAAATAATAAAAAACGTTTTTGGCTTTTGAGGGCTGTGGGGGGTGGGTTATCAAAGAAATCAAGTTATCAACGAAATCTTTTACGAGAAACTCTGTATCGCTAGCTTATCACCCGTGACATTCTTACATGGCGAGTCCCTTCGATCTTCCCCTTGCGTCCTGCAACAATGCTATCCATCTGATAGTCTGTTAGTCGTTTCTGCGCATGTCGAACTCCGAACCGTATCTCTTATTACTTACTCATACGCACCTTGCTCTTTCTCTTATCCTAACGTGCTTTTCCATTTGCTACAGCCTATTCTTCTTCTTTTTTTGCATTATTTCAGAGAAAAACAGATGTAATTAATAATACTCTTCTCACATAAAATTTATTTCATTTCGTCATATTTTTGTCACTGAGATGACATGATTTATCTCAATATTCCTTTGCCCAATTCCCGCTGATATGCGTCAGTCGATCCGATGGCCGAGATTGCGAAGGCAGTAGTGTCGTAGCGATCTCGGAACGAAGGATCGCGGGTACGAATCTCGCCTTGTGCATGGTTGTATTTGTGTTCATTTCACCCCTTATCATCGCCATATCGTTTCTTCTCCACAATTGCCATAACGTTAGCTCCAACAGTGGTCGCTAAGAATCTAAATGTTGATGTGACTTTAAATACAAAAAAAAAATAATTATGTGCCATAGAACCGAGTCAACCCGACGTCGTGAGATCGGTGAACGAACGGAAGGAACGAGAGGCGGGAGCGAGGCATTCTGTTTACGTGACCCAACTAAACTGCGCGTTCAGGCCTCCTGCGAAAGAAATGTGATACTAAGAATGTGTTTATTTCATTTGGCAATAGTTCATGGTTACGTGTGGCGCAAGTATACGTTTGTTGTAATAAGTAGGGTAGTAGAAGTGCAGGCCAGTACAAAACTATTCCCTTTAAAAGAAATTCTCCCAAAAGTAAGGGAGTTTTATTAAACAGCGAGAGCGGAGGCGCCAACTAGGTCGCCAGAGCGAGGGCCGAAAGGATTGACTTGAAGTAGACGTATTTTAGTACAAAAAACGATATTTTCTACTTCTTTTGTAGCCGATGTGAAAAAATGTTCAGATTCCATATCCATAAATCCTTTAAGAAATGTGCTCTTTTCCTTTCAATACAATAATTACTCCGTTAATTTTGTCATTAATTATAATTCTGGAAAGAAATAGAAAAATTTAATACTCGTATGTAGGCTAATTACAATAAATATTTTGAGTTATGCATAACGTATTTCTAGCTATTTCATATTTAACTAGTGAAAACCCGTCAAAATTTGACGGGAGATCTGAAATAAATGTAAAATACTGTGCCCAGACTAATGTTCACAATATGTTACATTGTTTGGATCTTCAGGGTATAACGAAGATATTCTGTGATGTGGAGTTCCCAAAATTTTGAACACGTATGGCCCATGACCGGGTAGCAATGCAATATCGGCAACAAATTACACAAAAGAGCACAATTATACTGACGGATATTATTTCTAATGTTTTTTTGATGTGTCATCATGTCATATAAACAATTTTGATTTCTTCTGGTGTATTGCTCGAAGATAAATTTATTTTCCCATTTAAACAACACAGAGTAAACTCGTTTGCAGAATTTCTCTCACATGCAAAGTACAAAGCAGAACAAAACTGACATTTCATAGTCAACGACCGAGCAGAAAACTAAATGATCTCACTATCACGACACTTACGCTGACTTTCTCTTTCTCTACGTTCAGTTAATGTACGTTTGCGTCTTTTGGGGCGCGTGGGCAACGATCGACATAACCTGTGTACAACTTCACCACTTAAGTACAACCGAGCAAAACCCACTGTCCGAATGTTCTCTACAAAATACTCCACAAAAGCAAATACATGCAAACTGTCTACGCCACACAGCAATTATTACACCGAAACAAAACCTTGACGAATTGTAAACAAATCTCAACAATCAAAACAAAACATTAAGCAACGCCACCATGAAGCAGCGTGGACATCAATCGACTCATATACATCGATTTTGAAACAGCCACCCTTTGGGAGAAAACAATTGACTATTGATAAGCGTACTATTAAAGAATGATTTAATTAATTAATTTACAACGTAAATGTTGGTGAATCAACACAAACAATATCTGATAACACATCTAGGGATCACATTCATTCATTTAAAGGAAAAAATACTTCAATCGGTTCAGTAGAAGCTCTAAACGAAGTCATGGCAGAATACCTTATTTTTTTAAATATATAGATTTATATTCATTTCCTTGACGCCCTGCGTTTCGCGGGTGTTAAGGAATAGTATAGTACGCAACACGGGCGAGGCTATTCCTGCACTCGTCCCTTTGTCGTTCAAGCTACGCTCGGACGGCAAACTCGACTCGTGCGACAATCACATGTTTCACGCCCTTGTTACGTAAATTTCTATTCTCTACTTCACTGTGAAAATTACGCTACTTTCGGGTAAGAACGTATTCAACTGAATTGTAAGTTCAGAGAGATATTGACATATTTCTTTTTAAATGTAACTATACTATTTTCTCCAATTGTAGTCATGATCTTGTCTTAAACCATTAATAAAATGAAATAACGTTTACTGAAATGACCTTTTCGATAAAAACACAAATGAATAGCAAATTTCTAAAAGTTTCTATCTTTACTACCCGCAGAAACATGCCACAAATCTCTACACTACAGAATTCACTCTCGATCATCATTTACTCTCGGGGTCACAGCATATGCTAGATATCTTAATCAACGGCGTTTTGAATCAGCGAATGGTAGAGACCGTGGAAATGTTTAGAAATCCAGTAGCATCGCGAACTTTCTAACCTTCTATAAGGCCAATTTGTATCAAATATCAAAATATATCTTATTTCTGTATTTGTTTTCTTAATATCTATCTGTGACAATTTTTCTAATTAAAAAGACAATTCGATCTCATTTATGATCACAGAACCCCAGGTAAATTCAGAAACAAAAGAAAGACATTTTATGTCAAATATGTCTGAAATGTGTTTAACGTGATCCTCCTTACACATTGTCAGAAATGTGATTCAGCTCTACTATTCCTCTTACGCATTTCATTTTATTTGTCTGCCAGTAAATTTATGTCCTCTCGTCACCCATCAGCCTCTCTTCCACCCACATCGCAGCACGATCGATTGAAAGACTCTTGAGTCGCTTGTCTGACAAACTGGTAAATTTCCACAAGGCCGATGCTTTCTACACGTTGAGAAAATGTTCTTAGTTTTATTAGAATTCAAGCTCATAATCTACTTTAATTACAAAATAGCATTTATATAATATCTTTCATTTCGATCATGAAAACAAATTTTACCTTTCTCTTTTATCGCGTTTGGTTAGGAAAAGCCAAACTTCACAATATACGATACAATTGGCGGAAAGGGTGAAGATAAATGAAGTCAAATGATACACTATTTGAAGGCTTATTGAATCAAATAGGTTTTGCCATGCTAGACTATTTTTGTCAGGATGATGTAACAATGCTTATGCATCACAAATTAATTATTTTAATATTAGTGTATTGTACAATATTAATATATTAATAACTTTTAATTATCAATTTCAAGACTTCAGAACATTATGGTCTATGTAATAATGTTATGGATAGAAACTCTAGTGCAATATCACAGACATATTACCATAAGTCAGTCGCCAGTATATCCAAAATTTGCACTTCTCGCTAAAAATAAGGAAGTCTGAAACTTCGAAAGTTTCAGATTAAATTCATTTTTTTATTTATAAGAAAAAATGTCAAACAGTGTTCATATTGTAACATCTAGAAACGTTCTCTATTGATTACCAAACTCTGCTTAAAAGTTTAATGTCCTGATTTTTCAATTTCGTATTGTAATATACTATATGCTTTCGAACACTTTTACTTGAAAGAGAACACAGTCTAAAATATTTTTCAGTATTTGTGATAATCTATTACGCTGTAATTTTAACTTAACCACATTTTAATTAAACCACATCTTCCAATTTTATTATACGAAAAAGCTACATTTCAAGTAATTAATTATAACTTGCTTATTCAGTAAATTATTAGAGAAGGGAGAAGTGCAATCATCAACAAAAGAAATGAGATGTAAAAGCTAATACATTAAACAGAATGACATTAATTACTGTCCTTTAGATACGATGACAGAGAATGAGAGTTTATCATGAAGTGGTTGATGATGACTATAATATAAATTGTTTTGCAACAAAAAACTATTTCCTTGGACACATTAGACTCATTTTGTCTCTGGCTCACAGTTCAATAATTGAATTATATAATATCGGCAAGGTATCTCACATAATCGCACACTTTGGGATAAAAATTATTCCAACCGCTGAAAAATTGACACCACTTCCTGAGACGTAGAGTTTCTCTACCGTGATTGACTGGCCACAAGAGCATTCACTTACAGCTCTATACAATGCTCTACCGACTGTAATAACGAAGGTCACAGTATTGACCCTCACTCTTTGTGACTAATATATAATATTAACAACTCAAGAGCCACACAAAAATTAGGTCACGCATGGCCATTTATAAATCAGTCCAAGTATGACGACCACAATTTTTTTACGATGTTTTAATTCTATTCCCATGATCCTTCGCGATATCCTCAAGTGACTTTTATTAAAATGATTAAATTTGATACACTAATGTCTCTGATATACATATCATCTAACATGTTACATTTCGTTTGGCAAATATTGTATAAACACGTTTAAAGCTCTTCTTACATTTTTAGAGGTAATAAGAGTACCACATAAAAACTAAGCGCTGAATTTTAAAAGCAATGTTCTTAAAATCTCTTCACGCTGTAGAGTGAGTAGGTCTTATTATTCCCGGAAGAATATTATACAACTCAAGTCTACATTTCTAACGTGCAATAACTTTCAGGAAGGAATTTAATGCTTTAAAAGAATCTACTGAGAGTTAAAATTTAGCTTGCGATCCACGAGCAATAAACCACGGCGCTAAGAGAATGAAGAATCTTAATCAACCAAGTTGTTACAACTTGGATTAATCTTCCTTCTGCTTGAACTTTTATTATCTCTAAGTAAAAGATATCTAAAACTATTTTAAGGGAAAGTGCACCTGCACTTATAACAATGTACAAGAAACATTCTGCAAGTTCTGGTGTAATGCGATGCTGAAAAAAAATGAAGCTGCTTTAAAAATACTATTTTTAATTGCATCTACAATAAGATTAGTTTTTAAACCAATAAACAATATTTAAACTCACAAAGAATGCATCATGGTAAGAGCCATCGTTCACTGAATTTAAAGCCGTCAAAGAATTAATGTGTTCTTATTCATTTGTAATACGTAGAACACAATGAACAGATTTCAATCTTAAGATCGTTATCTTAAGAAGCGGCCCTGTATTGCATCTTGTTTCGTTCAAATTCGAGAAATAGAAACTATCGATTCGCTTGAGAAGAGCAGTGAAGGTAGAGACATCTTATTACTCTTACTGATAGTTTGAGTGAAAAATAATAAACCTCTCGAGATTTTGTAATAAATGAAACATATGTTTTGAGGAGGCTTACGGCCGATTTCACCAAATACTTTTTAAGAATGACTTAGTAAAGTCATATTTAATTTCAAGACGCATTTTAAGTCGTGCTTTGTTGTTCGCCGTTTCACCGCGCTCTTTCAAGCAATGCTTAGTAAAATATAACTTAAATGCATCCGAGAGTTGGTTGGCAAAGCTGGATTCTGGTGAATCAGCCAATAATCATAACCAACCTTGTTTGGTTTGGTTCTTCTTTGTACACTGGTGCGAAGAGGTTATTTTTGGTAATTTTTCGTATTGGGGAAAGGAGAGAAGATTGCGAAATTTTTACCGTCAAAGAAATAAGTTCTCATCGAATGTGTGAAAAATTACATTTCTATTATAGAAAAGAAAGTTACAAATGGAGAAACAAACTGACACAAAATAATAACTGTGGAAACACTGAACGCTATTTTAAAGCAACTAGCTACAAGATGAAATATAACAAATATTAAATGAAGTTGTGGAAAGGATTACGTTTAGGAGAAAAACGAAATGCCATAAAAATGACAATGTAAAACTTGGAAACCAAAATATTAAAATGTTCATTTCGCATTTCTATGGAGTAAACTTGGAAATTCCAGTCGGTCTTTAATTAGCTCCAAAACCTATAATATTATCATCTTGGATAGGCGAAATCGGGTGTCAAAATCCCTTTTATCAAGCTTTTCGAAATATTTGAACCGTTCACGGATCGACCTCGACCTACAAGAAGGCTTCTCAAAGCTTTCGAGTTCACAATTGTCTCAGCTATCACTATCAAAAGCAACACTCCACAATACTCTCGCCAAATTTACTGTTTTTGTGACGTAAAGCACGACTTAAAATGAATAAGTGCAGCTGATAGTTGTACATAAATTTAAGTCGAACTTATGAAAGAAGTGCGCCTTAAAGGATATTGTGAAACGGAAACGTCCCCTAAGTCGGTCTTAAAATTCTTAAAACAAACTTAAAATTTTAGGTAATGGTGGTGAAACCGGCCGTTAGTATCCAGAAGTATAATTAAATTTTCAATAATGTCATCTATTGTGCAAAGTTCATTACTGTTTGAAACAAATATAATGTTATCTTTACAAGAGGCGACATATTTTGTTTATTAAATATGGGATGATTTAAAACAATTTCGTTGTAATATAAATAAAACAAAACACATTTTAAAATTCGAAGTTAACTTCCTTGGATTCCATATATTCTTCTCTTGAAGATCCTATTGGGAAAAAAAATTAATTGCCTCAATGACTGGGGGTGTTGAGTTGAGTCGAGTCATTTCTAACCCTCATCTCAGAATGCCAAAAACATTAAAAACATTTGTATTTTTAAAAGAAGAAAAATAAAAAGGATTGGCAACAAATGAGCTATGGACACGACGTAATCAATAGTTTCGTAATAAATAAATAAACAATACAAATGTTAACAAGATATATACGTAAACGTGATATATTATCAAAACATTAAACTATATAAATTGTGACACGTAAAATATGATTTTGTGTACATGAAGCAAAAGTGTAGAATTAAATACATAAACGGAAATAACCACTGTATTTAGGGATTCCATGAAGAAGACTAATTGAGATGCAAGATTAGGTAACACGTGAAAGATATCTGCGTAGGTTAACAAAGATGGGCACTTTTGAATATGATCTGAACGAGAATAAAATTGAAGGCGAGTGGTAGAAGGCTGAGAGGTTCTTGGGATTCGGAGGAGTCGAAAGTGCATAAACGCGAGTCATAGAAACTATTTTCAATTTCGAATACGAAGAGTAATTGGTTTTGTAATGAAGTATAGGGAATTAGGTCGTGCAGTTATAAAACTATATAAGTAATTAGTAGAATAATTTTTTAGAAGTGATATTAGGAAATTCTTATAAAGTAACCTCAAGTAGAAACTTTGACATGGACCACAGTATGTAATATGACTGTACAATGATGATATCGGCGAATAATAAAAATATGGAATGGAATGGAAACTGAGTATGACGATCGTGAAGCACGCGAACCAGCGCTGAACAAAATACATTTTGTGAAAATACATTTTATTAGTTGTATGAAGAGGAAATTTTGTAATGTAATATTGTAAAGATTATAAGTTCAAGGATAAAACAAATTGAGAAATGAGTGCAGAAGCATGACTTTGCATATATTATGAAATCAATCCAAGTATGAATTAATGTTCCTTTGATACAATGTATGAATACCATCTTAACTTTTCTTGTACAAACTGTATATTTTGTCTTGTTTATTTTTCAGTACTCTGCATATGGAATTAATGTTACTGTTGTAATTAATTTATTACAGAAAATTTAATAGTTAAATAATCTCATGTTTTAAAAGTTGCAATTGCATGCTATTTAATATTTTAAAAATGACTAAAACGGTCACTTTACAAACGGTTATTTTACAAATTACTAAAACGGCAATATTATCATTTTAGTAGAATTTTAGAAGCAGAATATCTCCTAAACCCAATGACATTCACATCCTGAGTTCCCGTAGGGTGGGTTTCTGTCGCCTCGCCATTAAACATTTTCTTGGACCCATAAAATATTCCATTCCGACTAAAATAACATTTTTAATACTGGGAGAGAGTGCTAAACTGGGGATGATACATTTATAATATTAATAACAACAGTTAAGGAAGGGTATGTCATTAATGTCTCAGTACCAATTACCAAGAATATCCGTTGAAAACAGTCTTTCATGTACAATATGAATTGTTATTTGTTTGGAAGAAGTGACATTTCAAATTTACCATATAACATTAAGAATTATTGTATTTTTAATTTAATTATAAAAATAATCAGAACCTCTTAAGTTACGACAAAGATATTGTTCATAATCTCGCAGACCGCAGAAATTTCCACGCTTTAGATGCCTGTGAATGGAAGCAACGGAGTTCGCATTTTCCACTTTCTCCCCTCCCCCTTCAACGCGAGTCCTTCGCCTTCGAAACTTCATCAAAAAGGAATTTAATTAATGCGCAGTTTCCACAGTAACCTATTTCCCTCTAATGAGTTGCATAAAACGGGAGCTAAATCTCCGCTTAATATTCGCCCGGTCGCCGCGTCTACCTTTCCACGCGATCGCAGAGAGTGGCAAAGAAGACAGAGCGAGAGTGGGGGAGCAGATTGAGGACGGAGGTGACAGGTGACGCAGCAGCACACGCCGCGAATTACTGACTGCGCCCAAAAGAACCCTGGGAAGTTTCATCACAACTAAAAATTAAATCGTCTCCTATATTATTTCAGTAGTATACTTTCAGTAGTATTACTTTTGTGGCTCTCACAATAACCAATCTTTATAAATTTTCTCTTCTAAAGAAAGAGAATTTCACGGAGACGTCACGAATTGCACTTCGATTTTAAAAATGTGAAGGATTTGTTTTAAAAAAAGCAGTCTTACTGTGCCTGAAATGGTTGAAACTTACCCTGGGATCAAACACCATATATCTTTCCTCTCTCACAATTGCAGTATTAAGTTAATGAAGCAATGTTTGTATGTTTCAGAAATTGTGAAAAAGATTTATTTATTTATTTATTTAGTCAAAAATAGTCAAAAACTGTATGTGACGTATGGGGGAGAAATCATCTGCGCACGCTTTCTTGAGTTTCAGAATCACTTCCCAATAATTTAACTATTAATAGTTG
>BLKR01008779.1:0-12516 GCA_011170035.1 Teleogryllus occipitalis
GTAACTTTCGAACACAAACCGTTTCAGTTTCTATAGATGAATGGCATCAGGAAACCTCAGGCAGGCTAAATTTGCTAGCTACGGTGTTGAGAATATGCTATGCTCTCCATATGTCTCCTTTACCCTCACATGTGTAAATAAAAAATAAAAAGCAAGGCTGCCATAATCGCATTAGTCCGGCCCTAAAATTCCCAACATGCATACACATTAATGCCCTACACTACCACGCACGTCACCGGGAGCGGTAGCTCAGTGCATCAACTGATGTCACTGCACCGCCTCTCGCCGCGAGTTCCTAAGTTCGAGTCCAGACGGAGGCAGGGTTTTTGACACTAGCTTTTCAGAGAGGTCGAATTCAGTCGCTGCCTGCAGGAGATTTCTAGCGGGCGGCTGCTCTGATTTTTTCGAGGTTTCTCTGATCAGCACCAGGCGAATGCCGGAGCAGTACCCTACAAAACGGGCCACGGACCGCGCACGATCTGTCCTTTCCCTTCCTTATCCTACCCTCTCCCCTTACACACTCACTTACACTAACAAGCACTACACCACCACATATTCCGGGAGACCGGTCGGGAGATTAGAGCTTGTCCCGGCTGGGGCAGTGCCCCGCTGGTGGGAGAGTCCTGGTTAGGGGAAACCCCAGTAGCTCACGGTAGGTCGGTGTCGGATCTCGCCATCCAGAGGGGGAAGATCACCTTCATCTTCCGAGAAAAAGCATGCACTACACTAACGGGACTATTGACCAAAGCAGTTGACGCGCCCGGAAATACGAAAAAATCAATCAATCAATCAAAAACCACGCATGACGACAGACCAAACTGGCAAGGCGACGCGTAGGTCGGTGACGAATCTTACAGCGGAGGCAGACCACTGCCACCTCACTCGATAAACACACTTACGGGACTCACGACTATACCAGTTGTCGCTCCCGGTAACACTAAGTACTCTCCCAGGGGAGGTGACTCAGTGCATTTATGTCACTGCAGTGCCTCTAACCGGGAGGTCTTAGGTTCGAGTCCCGGTGGTGGAATAATTTTCGACACCAACTAGATAGCTGTGTTGCATTCTGTCGCAGTCTGGAGGAGAATTCTAGCGGCCGGCTGTTGCGATCGGTAGATTTCCTTACTTTTTCTGATCAACATCAGGTGAATGCCGGAGCAGCACCCTAACAAACGGGCAAGGGCCGCGTGTGATCTTTCCTTCCCCTTTCTTACTTTCGATCTTTCCTTGTCCTATACTCCTTTTACTTACACTTACACAATCATGCACCGCCATGCATACACATTCATTAAAAGAAAACATTGACTACATAAAAACTTACGTCACAAAACGATTATGTTCAGATCATAGGCTTCAATTCATCGATGTTTAGAGCAGCGGTTCACAAGCGGCACACACGACGGCACAAGATCATAGGTCTCTAGACCCCCTCAGAAGTCAATGACACAGATAAGAAAATATAGTATATGCTACTTTTTATACAAAAAAATCTTCAATTGATATGTTTTTAGGTCATAAATATTTACTATAAAATAAATAGATTTATGTTTTATATTCAGCGTAAATGAAAATTGTAAGGAAACATCATGCCAGCTGAACGCCTATAACTGTAACTACCTCCTCCCGCCATGTTTGTATAAAATCTTAAAAGTTAACTATAACTATCAACGATACAAAATTAAAAATACATTTTATATTCACCATAAACGAATAATTACTTATCAAGGCGGCCGGACACTGTACCTATAGTACATCTCAGAGTAAAATCGTGGGGGCGCCTCACTCGATGTGTATACAAAAAGGTCGATATTTCTTATATATAAAACAAACATTATGTAAAATATTAGCTAAAATTCAAATATAAATAAATGTTATACTGGGCATTAAAATAATTCTTTATAAGTAAACATCGAGTCCAGACACTGAACATGTAACCCATTCCAGAGAGAAATCCTCGGTGCGCCTCCAATGACGTTTATATAAAATTGTCTATGTTTATTATAAATATTAAATATAAAGCAAAAAAATACATTTTATATTGAGCACATAACAATAATTAATTATTTATAAGAAAAGTCTGGCCTACCTCTGATCTATCCTAGAGAAAACCTGTGCGAACCCGTGTCCATGTTTGTATGAAACCGTCGATGATTATTACAAATATTAACGCTAAAGTAAATAAAAATACATTTTTATTCAGAATAATGAGTAAAAGAAAACATCCGAATGCATGGAGTCAGACTGCCTAGATGAATCTTATCGTACAACCCAATAGGAAGAAGAAACCCCGGGTGCCCGAAGACAAGATGAAACGAAGGAGGCACAACGGGCGAAAATCTAACTACCTGAAGACAAGAAGAAGAAGAAGAAGAAGAAGAAGAAGAAGAAGAAGAAAAACAAGAAGAAAATAACTCAAACGGACCGGTAGCCAACCTTAAAGAAAAATCCTGAGTGTGCCTGTATCGATGTGATGTCGATATTAGGTCGATATCAGTTATGAAACAAATAAAAATACATTTTATACTGAACATTAAGGAAAAATTGCTTATAATTAAACATCAAGTTATCCGGACACTACAGGTGAAGCCCATTCCAGAGAAAATTCTTAGTTGCACCTCTATTGATGTTTACGTAAAAACGTCGATTATTAAAATATAAATTAACTCTAAAACAAAAAAAATACACTTTATAGTCACCACACACAAATAATTGAAAGGTTTCTTACCAGAACCAAACTAGTTCAAATTTGAGATACTTCAGGAGGCACAAAAAATTCGTAGACATGCATAGTATTAAATTTATGACTTATCCCCACCTTAAATGTTTCAATGTGTTTGGCACTAGCTGAAATGAAAGGAAAACCACCTAATAGCCCCAGTTATAGGAAATAACTTGGTGAAATATATCAACATATGGAATTTTGATTTTTGTAAGAAACCCCTCAGTTGAAAACATCAACTCCGCCGGACCCTATACTTGTACCCCATCCCAGAGAACAATCCTGGGTGTACCTGTGTCGATGTTCATTGATTGATTGATTAGTGATTTTGGTGAGGCACTACTAAGGTCATTAGTTCCGCAAGTGTATTACATCTTTCTCCGCAGGAGGCAGTGGTAATCTTTCCCCGCCAGACGGTGAGATCCAGTGCCATCCTACCCCCACCCTCCTCATGTCGACGACAGAATACTGAGCTGAGTAGCCTCTGTGAGAATGTAATCGTGTAATTGCAACAAGGGCTCATAATAAACCACTTTTTTCTTCTACCATTGTATAATGTTGACATTTGATGGCTGCAACCAGTTGCATAATGATACTCATTACGATACAAATTTCATTATGATACAGGATTTTGACCTATCACAGAGAAGTTTACAGGCCAAGTACTCACAAATAATCATTGAGGATCGTTCTAGTATATGTTTCATTTGATTGTGTATATTAAAATGGCATTTGATATTTTATTATGCCTGTCAGTTTTAATTACATTTATTTTTTTGTGGAATATTATTTAAAACAAATTGGAGCATAATTTCACTTTTATCATATTGAGCGCAGTACTCCCTCGTAGAACGACTGTCACTACAGCCCCTTGCGGCAGCATGCGAAGGTAGAGTTAGTAGCTGTCCGCTAAGTGACCTTGGCCGAATCCTTTATGTCAACTGTCACAAAGCGACTCAACCTAAAAGTTTAACTTATAATAGTCGTAGAAAATGTACCGTATGAAACTGGATGAAATGGGCATCAATACACTCGTGTGAAGTTTACGATACTCGCTCGTTCCTCGCTCTTAATGTAATATCACTCTCGTGAAATAATACCCGTAATTACATATTTGTTACATGTGTACTATTAATAATCAACCCACCGGAGGCGGTGACTCAGTGGATCAACTAATGTCCCTGCGGCGCCTCTGACCGGCAAAATCCAAGGTTTCTGTCCCGAAGGCGGCAGGATTTTCAAAACTAGCTTTTCAGCTAGGTCGAACTCAGTCGCTGTCTGGAGGAGAACCTAACGGCCAGCTGCTCTGAACGGTAGTTCAGGTGATTTCTCCGATCAACACCAAGCGAACTGCGCGCGATCTTTCCTTCCTCTTCCTTGTACTATACTCACCACTTTCACACACACACACACACACACACACACACACTTACAATAACATGCACTACACTACCACATTTTCCGGGAGACCTGTCGGAAGCTTAGAGCTTGTCCCGGCTGGGGCGGTGCCCAGCTGGTGAGAGATACCTAGTTGGGGAAACCCCGCTAGCCGACGGTATGTCGGCGAAGGATCTCACCATCCAGCGGGATAGGACCCTTCACCTCCCCAGCAAAAACACGCACTACACGTACGCAACTAATGACCATAGTAGTTGACGCACCTGGAATCAATCAATAATCAATCAGGAGTTCACCATTCTCCCGTTCCATTCTCCCTTCCTCCATGTCTCCACGACATTTATATTAAACCGTCGATCCCATTAACCCCGCGTCCCTACGCCCTGCCGGTGGTTTCCGGGTGCAGGGCGGCGGCGCCGTGATCGCTGGGCGTCGCGACGACATGGCGCCACGTGCGCAGCGGGCGTCGCGATGTGTAACGTCTAAGCTCACAGCCGCGCTCTCGGGTCCGGGAGAGACGGCCGCGCCGCGTGACGCTACACCAGCGCGCATCCGAAGTCGTGACACCTCACGCAGATTACACACGTCGGGGGGGGGGGACTAATTCACTCACACTCACCCTTAGTAGTGCTATAGCAGCACATATTTTCTTGCATGATTGTTAACATTAGCACTCTTCGCAATATCGGAGTCAACATAAATGAGAAAGGCCTCAGTATTATGCAGATTAGAAATTACTCGGGGTTACCTTTAACCACAATACTCAGTTCTAGGAATGCTACTATAATAGAAAAATACTTGCACGATATGTAACTTTGCGAAAATTTGCAAATTTGGAGAGTTCATAAGGATTGGATTTGCAGCATTCCTCCCCATCGCCTCTCCCACGCGCTATCTTTTTTAAACGGTGCCAAGATAAAATGTGAAAAGCGAGATGCGAGGAGCCGCAAATATCTGAATGGTAAAGATATGGGTCTGCTGTTCTCTGCGCGAATGGGTTCGAATCCCATCCTCGTCGAAATGTTTTATGAAACGGTGCTTAGATATGATGCGAATTGCGAGAGAGCATGTTTCACTGGCAGACGAGGTGGCCGAGTGGTTAAGGCGTTGGACTGCTAATCCAATGTGCTCTGCACGCGTGGGTTCGAATCCCATCCTCGTCGAAATGTTTTATGAAACGGTGCTTAGATCTGACGCGAAGCGCGAGAGAGCATGATACACTGCAGACGAGGAGGCCGAGTGGTTAAGGCGTTGGACTGCTAATCTAATGTGCTCTGCACGCGTGGGTTCGAATCCCATCCTCGTCGAAATGTTTTATGAAACAGTGCTAAGATATGACGCGAAGTGCGAGAGAGCATGTTTCACTCGCAGACGAGGTGGCCGAGTGGTTAAGGCGTTGGACTGCTAATCCAATGTGCTCTGCACGCGTGGGTTCGAATCCCATCCTCGTCGAAATGTTTTATGAAACAGTGCTAAGATATGACGCGAAGTGCGAGAGAGCATGTTTCACTCGCAGACGAGGTGGCCGAGTGGTTAAGGCGTTGGACTGCTAATCCAATGTGCTCTGCACGCGTGGGTTCGAATCCCATCCTCGTCGAAATGTTTTATGAAACGGTGCTTAGATGTGACGCGAAGTGCGAGAGAGCATGTTTCACTCGCAGGCGAGGTGGCCGAGTGGTTAAGGCGTTGGACTGCTAATCCAATGTGCTCTGCACGCGTGTGTTCGAATCCCATCCTCGTCGAAATGTTTTATGAAACGGTGCTTAGATGTGACGCGAAATGCGAGAGAGCATGTTTCACTCGCAGACGAGGTGGCCGAGTGGTTAAGGCGTTGGACTGCAAATCCAATGCGCTCTGCACGCGTGAGTTCGAATCCCTTCTTCGTCCAATTATTCACCCTTATTTTGAGAAAATTTTGAAAACCTCGCAAGAGTTTCATGTAAAGTATACCCAAATTTGAAAGAACTATTATCTATATTTCAAAGCTTGAACTGGAGCCAGTTGGACAGAAGTTTATTCAGTTTGAAAATTTTCTACGCATGGTTTAGGCGCTAGTAGTGTTCACAGACGGACAGACGAACAGACTGACAGGCAGACGGACAGACAAACGGACAGACGGACAGACAGACAGACAGACCGACAGACCGACAGACGGACTGACGGACTGACGGACAGACGGACAGACGGACAGACGGACAAACGGACAAACGGACAAACGGACAGACGGACAGACGGACAGACGGACGGACAGACGGACAGACGGACAGACGAACAGACGGACAGACGGACAGACGGACAGATTGACAGACGTACAGACGGACAGACGGACAGACGGACAGACGGACAGACGGACAGACGGACAGACGGACAGACGAACGGAAGGACGGACATACGGGCAGACGGACAGACGGAAAGACAGACAGGTGGAGGAACATACGGACAGACGGAAAGACAGACACGCGGACGAACATACGGACAGAGGAACAGTTGCACAGACGGGCGGACGGACAAATAGATGGACGGATGTTTTGAAAAAAAACACAATTTTGGTATCAGGGGACCCCAAAACTTGTATTTGAAATCCCGAAATCGATTTTCCGCAGCATTACATAACTTTCTATATACTCCGTATGTACTCGAGTATACGAGTATACGAGAAATTAACGAAAACGAGGCAGGCTGAGCGCTTGTCGGAGGCGGTGGCGCCGCGTCGTCCTCCGCTGGCCGTTCCGGCGCGCGCCGCTGCCTGTCACGGCGGCGCCCGCGACAGGGCAACGGTCCTCCGCCGGCGGTCGCTGTCCCCGCAGCTTCCGGCCCCTCCCCCCCACGAGGAAGAGCGCCCCACTTCCTCCTCCCCCTCCCTCTCTGGAGCACCGGGCTTCAACTCACGGCGCGGCTGACCGGCAAGTCCTAGTTTAGTCCATACAGTTGCAGAATGAGATGGCTAGGTCGAATTATATTTACCGGGAGCGGTAGCTCAGTGCATCAACTGATGTCACTGCAGCGCCTCTGACTGGGAGGTTCTAGGTTACACTCCGGACGACGGCAGGATTTTCGACACTAGCTCTTTAGCTAGGTCGAGTTCAGTCGCTGTCTGGAGGAGAATTCTAGAGGTCGCCTGTTCTGATCGGTAGTTTTCCGTGGTTTCTCCAATTAACACCAGGTGAATGCCGGAGCAGTACCCTAACAAACGGGCCACGGACCGCGCGCGATATATCCTTCCTCTTCCTTATCCTACCCTGTCCCCTTCCACACACACTTACACTAACATACACTACACTAACACATAGAGACCGGTCGGGAACTTAGAGCTTGACCCGGCTGGGGCGGTGCCCCGCTGGTGGGAGAGTCCTGGTTAGGGGGAAACTCCGCTGGCCGACGGTAGGTCGGCGCCGGATGTCGCCATCCAGCGGGGGAAGATCATTGCCATCCCCGGAGAAAAAACATGCAATTCACTAACGGGACTAATGAGCAGAACAGTTGGCGCGCCCGGAAATACGAAAAAATCAATCAATCAATCGAATTATATTTTCTATTTAAGGACTCTAGAGGCGTGAAATGAAAGGGATTGTATCGCCTAGGTAGGCTGAAGGCTGACTTCATTGTAGTCAGTGGTGCATTTAGGCAAGGGGCACTGGCCCCTGGGCGGCAAATTTTCTTTACTCCAAAAGCTTTTTATTCGAAAAAATTGTTATTATCAGAAATTAGAATTGCTCATGTTGATTCAACAACATGGACTCGGAAATCTTGGCAGCGAAGAACGACACCGTGGATTTTTTTAAACAAAATTATGTAATTTGTTTTACTATTATAACTGTCAGCATGTCAAAGCGTAGATATTACTTTCCCGCTACCACTTACGTAGTAAAGAGAAAGTTATGAAATGATGCGCGAAGAAACTACGAATTTTCGGCAGAAAAAATCTTATTACAGGGCCCTGGTAACGCAAAAGTGGATAAATACAGCTGGTAAAAAACCCTCTAATACGTGGTGTAACTAGAATCCATATTTTGTGGGTCCTTGATTTCGAAAATCTAATGACGGCTCTCCGTCCATCTGTGAACAACGCTAGCGGCTAAACGTTTGGCTGATTTCCTCCAAAATTGAAATTCCAATCGATCTGACTGGTGTGGCGACCCCTTGAATTTGAAACTGATATTTTAATATTGGTGATATTAATGGTGAAACTGATATTTGGATGGATACTTTTTTGACACTGGGAGCACTAGTGAGCCCCAAGGACATTTTCTATAGTTAAAAAAGGGTTGCATAGTTTTTTATTACATTTTGTTGTTGGATAATGCGAAGGACGTTTAAAACAATGGAGCCGGTCTCATGTTCATTGAAAACCCTGATTTTTCGAAAATTGCAAAAATTCAATATTTTTTCGGAGTCTTCCTCCAACTAAAACATTAAAGATAGTGACATTTTTCCTTAATAAAATATGTTCCTTAAAGATATATTTTGAAAAACGATCATGTACCTTTTCTTTGAAAATATGAGTACTTTTTGCGTAATGTGGCAGGTAAATAGGAGCGAGAAAGTACGGAATCTGAAGTCGTAGGCTTCCGCGGCCAGAGTCATGTAAATGATCTTGGCTGTCCAGGTGACGCCGTGTCGAAGGCTGTGTTGCCGACGTATCGACCATCTTGTCGTGATCTTCCTCAGCGCTGTTGTGCACAACAAGCAAAAAAAATGAAATACAATATACTTATAAATACTTATATATTTGTCTACATTATTTGTATTTCATTTAATTTCCTTCTTTTATTAGTACTCTCTATTCAAAATTATGTTTACATACATTCCAAATTTTCAATTTCACTAAAATTCTAATTTCATTTATAATAATATCCTATATTTCATTATTATAGTATTTATTATTAGACATCGGATGTTCAGGGAAATGCCTATTTTTTTTTCTAGAGAACTTATTTAAAGGCCGATAATATATGTCCACGAATCATGACAAATGATAACACTGACAGCATAACGTTTGCTTCTTTATCAACCAATAAAGGTGTTTTTAGAGTAAGAAAGAAGTGTTTCCGCACAAAATGGAACCGAGGACCTTCCGCGTGTAAAGCGGATGTGATAACCACTACACTACGGAAGCGCTTGGAATGCAACATGCACCTTTTTTCTAACTATAAAGGTGTATTTAGTGTAATAAAGAAGAGTTTCCGCCCGAGATCGAACCGAGGACCTTCCGCGTGTAAAGCGGATGTGATAACCACTACACAACGGAAACGCTTGGAATGCAACACACACCTTTTTCCAAACTATAAAGGTGTATTTAGTGTAAGAAAGAAGTGTTTCCGCCCGGGATCGAACCGAGGACCTTCCGCGTGTAAAGCGGATGTGATAACCACTACACTACGGAAACGCATTGAATGCAACATGCACCTTTTTTCTAAGTATAAAGGTGTATTTAGTGTAAGAAAGAAGTGTTTCCGCCCGGGATCCAACCGAGGACCTTCCGCGTGTAAAGAGGATGTGATAACCACTACACAAAGGAAACGCTTGGAATGCAACATGCACCTTTTTTCTAACTATAAAGGTGTATTTAGTGTAAGAAAGAAGTGTTTCCGCCCGGGATCGAACCGAGGACCTTCCGCGTGTAAAGCGGATGTGATAACCACTACACAACGGAAACGCTTGGAATGCAACTCACACCTTTTTCCAAACTATAAAGGTGTATTTAGTGTAATAAAGAAGTGTTTCCGCCCGGGATCGAACCGAGGACCTTCCGCATGTAAAGCGGATGTGATAACCACTACACAACGGAAACGCTTGGAATGCAACACACACTTTTTTTCAAACTATAAAGGTGTATTTAGTGTAAGAAAGAAGTGTTTCCGCCCGGGACCGAACCGAGGACCTTCCGCGTGTAAAGCGGATGTGATAACCACTACACTACGGAAACGCTTGGAATGCAACATGCACCTTTTTTCTAACTAGAAAGGTGTATTTAGTGTAATAAAGAAGTGTTTCCGCCCGAGATCGAACCGAGGACCTTCCGCGTGTAAAGCGGATGTGATAACCACTACACAACGGAAACGCTTGGAATGCAACACACACCTTTTTCCAAACTATAAAGGTGTATTTAGTGTAAGCAAAGAAGTGTTTCCGCTCGGGATCGAACCGAGGACCTTCCGCGTGTAAGCGGATGTGATAAACTACTACACTACGAAACGCTTGAATGCCACATGCACCTTTTTTTCTAACTATAAAGGTGTATTTAGTGTAAGAAAGAAGTGTTTCCGCCCGGGATCGAACTGAGACCTTCCGCGTGTAAAGCGGATGATAACCACTACACAACGGAAACGCTTGAATGCAACCTCACACCTTTTTCCAAACTATAAAAGTATTTAGTAAGAAAGAAGTGTTTCCGCCTGATCAACCGAGGACCTTCCGCGTATAAAGCGATGATAACCACTACACTGCTGGAAACGCTTGGAATGCAAATATGCACTTTTTTCTAACTATAAAGGTGTATTTAGTGTAAGAAAGAAGTGTTTCCGCCCAGGATCGAACCGAGGACCTTCCGCTTGCAAAGGTGATGGGATAACCACTACACAACGGAAACGCTTGGCATGCAACACACACCTTTTTCCAAACTATAAAGGTGTATTTAGTGTAAGAAAGAAGTGTTTCCGCCCGGGATCGAACCGAGGACCTTCCGCGTGTAAAGCGGATGTGATAACCACTACACTACGGAAACGCTTGGAATGCAACATGCACCTTTTTTTTAACTATAAAGGTGTATTTAGTGTAAGAGAGAAGGGTTTCCGCCCGGGATCGAACCGAGGACCTTCCGCGTATAAAGCGGATGTGATAACCACTACACAACGGAAACGCTTGGATTGCAACACACACCTTTTTTCAAACTATAAAGGTGTATTTAGTGTAAGAAAGAAGTGTTTCCGCCCGGGATTGAACCGAGGACCTTCCGCGTGTAAAGCGGATGTGATAACCCCTACACTACGGAAGCGCTTGGAATGCAACTTGCACCTTTTTTCTAACTATAAAGGTGTATTTAGTGTAATAAAAAAGTGTTTCCACCCGAGATCAAACCGAGGACCTTCCGCGTGTAAAGCGGATGTGATAACCACTACACAACGGAAACGCTTGGAATGCAACACACACCTTTTTCCAAACTATAACGGTGTATTTAGTGTAAGAAAGAAGTGTTTCCGCCCGGGATCGAACCAAGGACCTTCCGCGTGTAAAGCGGATGTGATAACCACTACACTACGGAAACGCATGGAATGCAACATGCACCTTTTTTCTAACTATAAAAGTGTATTTAGTGTAAGAAAGAAGTGTTTCCGCCCGGGATCCAACCGAGGACCTTCCGCGTGTAAAGAGGATGTGATAACCACTACACAAAGGAAACGCTTGGAATGCAACATGCACCTTTTTTCTAACTATAAAGGTGTATTTAGTGTAAGAAAGAAGTGTTTCCGCCCGGGATCGAACCGAGGACCTTCCGCGTGTAAAGCGGATGTGATAACCACTACACTACGGAAAAGCTTGGAATGCAACACACACCTTTTTTCAAACTATAAAGGTGTATTTAGTGTAAGAAAGAAGTCTTTCCGCCCGGGACCGAACCGAGGACCTTCCGCGTATAAAGCGGATGTGATAACCACTACACTACGGAAACGCTTTCTTTGAATGCAACACGCACCTTTTTTTCAAACTATAAAGGTATTTAGTGTAATATAGAAGTGTTTCCGCTCGATCGAACCGAGGACCTTCCGCGTGTAAAGCGGATATGATAACCACTACACTACGGAAACGCGTGGAATGTAACACACACCTTTTTTCAAACTATAAAGGTGTATTTAGTGTAAGAAAGAAGTGTCTCCGCCCGGGACCGAACCGAGGACCTTCCGCGTATAAAGCGGATGTGATAATCACTACACTACGGAAACGCTTAGAATGCAACACACACTTTTTTTCAAACTATAAAGGTGTATTTAGTGTAAGAAAGAAGTGTTTCCGCCCGGGATCGAACCGAGGACCTTCCGCGTGTAAAGCGGATGTGATAACCACTACACTACGGAAACGCTTGGAATGCAACACACACCTTTTTTCAAACTATAAAGGTGTATTTAGTGTAAGAAAGAAGTGTTTCCGCCCGGGACCGAACCGAGGACCTTCCGCGTGTAAAGCGGATGTGATAACCACTACACTACGGAAACGCTTGGAATGCAAAACACACCTTTTTTCAAACTATAAAGGTGTATTTAGTGTAATAAAGAAGTGTTTCCGCCCGGGATCGAACCGAGGACCTTCCGCGTGTAAAGAGGATGTGATAACCACTACACTACGGAAACGCTTGGAATGCAACACACACCTTTTTTCAAACTATAAAAGTGTATTTAGTGTAA
>BLKR01008780.1:0-12514 GCA_011170035.1 Teleogryllus occipitalis
GTCATTAGTCCCGTTAGTGTAGTGCATGCTATTTTTCTCGGGAGATGGCAGATGATCTTCCCCCGCTGGATGGTGAGATCCAGCGCCAACCTACCGTTGGCTAGTGGGATTTCCCCCTAACTAGGACTCTCCCACCAACGGGGCACCGCCCCAGTCGGGACAAGCTCTAAGCTCCCGACCGGTCTCCCGGAATGTGGTAGTGTAGTGCATGTTAGTGTAAGTGTGTGTGTAAGGGGAGAGGATAGGACAAGGAAGAGGAAGGACAGATCAGCGCGCGGTCCGTGGCCCATTTGGTAGGAGTACTGCTCCGGCATTCGCCTGGTGTTGATCGGATACGGAAACTACCGATCAGAGCAGCCGGCCGCTAGAATTCTCCTCCAGACAGCAGCTGAATTCGACCTAGCTGAAAAGCTAGCGTGTCGAAAATCCTGCCGTCGTCAGGTTTCGAACCTAGGACCTCCGGTTAGAGGCGCTGCAGTGACATCAGTTGATACTGAGCCCCACCGCTACCACCGGTCCGTGCAACGAAATTCGGCAACCCCCAAAACGCAACTGCATCGCCGCTCTGCCTTCTTTCTTCCTTATCACTCGCAAGTACCTCACCAAAATAGCTGAGCAAGCAATCTCAGATTCTTGGCAAGTACACTGAAGAGTTCTTTACAAACGGTTAATATATAGCCAGAGATAAATTAGCTCGATAAACCCAGTATTATGAAGAAAGTTTCGGTAAAATATTCCCAGAAAGTTCTTTCACTGTAACAGCGAAGTTGCCCCGTGAGAGCGGCAGCGAGCACATAGGCATTCAGAGCAACGGCACTTGGCAGAAGTTGGCTGCAGGCGGCCGAAGGGGCTCGGCGTGGGTCCCCAGGAGGCGACCTGGGCGCTGGATTTGTCTTAGGAGGCTTCGTAGCGAGTTATTGGAGACCTCCTGGCGATGAGTACTAATCGCGCACTTTTCTTGATACTCCACAGCGGGGGGTACGGGGAGAGGCGGGTTGTGTCTACGTCACGGCAGTGCAGGGCTGTCAACTTTATTGACAGAAAACTTGGCGTAATAACTCGTCTTAGAGTAGATAGCTATAAAAAACAACGGAAGTTTTTTTTTAATTCTGTAGAAATAATTAATAATTATAGAAATAATTGAGTAACAAGATGGAACATGATATGCGCAGGTCGATAGAAAGAGAGACCGAAAACTAGGAAGTCGGCATTGAAAACGAAGGATGTGGGTAGCACTGTAAACTGAGCCGTGCCGTTCCGAGTGGAGCTCATATTTTCTACCGGGCCGTGCTATGCCGGGCTGAGCGAGGACTAGGGAGCTTGAGGATCAAGAAAAAGTGCGAGCATAGTACAACTGGCTGCGGTGGGTCAATGGAACCGCCGTCGCGCCTGCAGTATTGTTAATCGGGAAGCCGTCGATTTGTGTCCCGGTGGTGGATTTTTGACACTAGCTACATATGTGGATCAATTCAACCGCAGTCTGGAGAAAAATGCGTCAGATAGCTCTTACAGGCAGAATTCTATAGTTTCTTCTATCAATGTTCCTATGAATGTTGGATCAGTACCTAAAGAAACGTGTCTCGGACATTCTGTATCCTCTCCTTTTACCCACATACACAATCACACACACACACACACACACACACACACACACACACACACACACACACACACACACCATCTCGTCGGAAGTCTAGAGACTGAGGCGGTGCTGTGGGAGGTATGTGGAGGAGGCATGCAAAGTGTAGGTCGGCTCCGGATTTCACCCTCCACCGGGACAGCACACTCGTCGCACTTGTGGGACTAATGACTAAGTAGTTAAGACCAAAACAGAAATTTGTTTTGGAAAAGTGGCGGTAAGATATTATCAAAATAGTACATTGCCTGTTTGACAAGGTATACCTCTGTGATATGTATGTGTCCGCAGCCATAACTCTCAATCCAAAGGAAAGGCGTGTTCAGCAGTGCTGTGCTGATCAGTCGAGCTTATATTTATTGGAAGATAACCGTAATGTCATAGCTAAGTTTTGTTAATTGCCATGACCCTATCAATCGTCATTGCTAACGCTAATTTATTTTCCTTCTCTTACTCGACCTATAACTGAGACCTTAACATCAATTTGCTTCTGACGAGTGACATGTACCACAGTAAATATCGTCCCTCAGGGGCCAGGTAACATGGCTTGGTCATAAATACGTTCACAAACATAATGCGAACGGTAGGATCCAGGTTGTATCCGCCCGCCCGCTTGCTCGCCCACTCGCTCGCGTGTCCGCCCGCCTGAACGCTCACTCTCTCATCCGCCCTCCCCCCCGAGGCTTGCCCGCTCTTCTGCTTACCCGCCCTCTCGTCCGCCCGCCCCCTCGCACGTCCGCCTACCCGCTCGCCCGCCCGCCCCCTCGCCCGCCCGCTCGCCCACCCACTCGCCCGCCCGCCCACTCGCCCGCCCGCCCACTCGCTCATCGCCCGCCGCCCACTCGCCTCGCCCATTCGCTCGCTCGCTCGCTCGCTCGCTCGCCCGCCCGCCCACTCGCTCGCTCGCCCGCCCACTCGCACGCTTGCCCGCCCACTCGCTCGCTCGCTCGCCCGCCCGCCCACTCGCTCGCTCGCTCGCCCGCCCGCCCGCCCACTCGCTCGCTCGCCCGCCCACTCGCACGCTTGCCCGCACACTCGTTCGCTCGCCTGCCCACTCGCTCGCTCGCCCGCCCACTCGCTCGCTCGCCCGCCCGCCCACTCGCTCGCTCGCCCGCCCGCCCACCCCCTCTCTCGCCCGCTCGCCCACTCGCTCGCTCGCCCCCTCGCCCACTCACTCACCGCCCCTCGCCCACTCGCTCGCCCGCCCCTCACCCACTTGCTCGCCCCCCACTCGTCCACTTGCTCGCCCACCCACTCGGCTACTCGCTCGCCCACCCACGCGCCCACTCGTTCATCGCCCACTCGTTCTTCCGCTTGCTCCCTGGCCCACTCGTTCTTCCGCCGCCCGATGCCCATTGCCTACTCCTCGTCACCAGCCAGCCACTGCTCATCGCCGACCGCTCGCCTTCCACCGCCCACCATCACCGCCCCCCCCCCACCGATAACCGCCCGCCGCCCGGCCGCGCGTCGGAACCGCCACCGCCGCAATTGCAGCTGCGCCCGGGCGCGCGACGGATGTAATCTGCAATCAATCCGCGCTTTAGTTTATCGAGCGATGGGCGCTCGATGACGCGGTTATTTCCTCCGAGCATCAATTTTCCTCGCGCGCCTCGCGCCGTCGCCGGAACGCGCGCCGGAATTCCCGCTCAGGCGCGGTCGTTCGCCGCCGGAAATGGCCCATACGGACCCGCGCCGCGCCGAGCCGAGCCGCGCCGCGGAGCCACACGCGGCGGCCAAGTCAACTGCCGAGGTGAATGCTGGCGCGCGTTAACTCGAGGAAGCGGAACGGATAACTCGCCAGTTACTAGGCTGTAAACATGTACTACAGTACGCCCCAGTAATGTCTGTCGATTCGGCTTCAAAACTTCCAAGTCTTCCAGTTGTTAGGACAATTGTTGCAGGATATAAAATGGTGTGGTACCCAGACATTAGACAGTAAGTTTGGTTATAAATTAATAAAACAAATATTTCGAAGTGATTTGAAGAAGTAATATGAGAAAATTATTGTGGTTGTGACTGTTGGTTTCTCATGCACACCATACATCACCAATGAATCATAGTATTAGTCAACTATCAATTATTCCTCTTTGTCATCCGTACCATTATGTATCTAGTGAAGGACAATAACAAATCAACACAGTAATAATTTGTCTAGGGATGGTGATGGTGGTGGTGGGGAAATAAAAGACGTAGCCTTAAGGCGGGTCCACACATTCGGCATTCACCGAGCAGCGACCTACTGCTCGCCCAATCCCAAACAGCTGATGTGTTGGGCGAATGTTTGCTCCCTTTGATGTGTCCAAAAGACCGACACGCGGTGGATAGGGCGAACCCCAAATGTTCGTTACTCGGCAAATAGCGAGCAACTCATCCACACTACTCGGGATTCGGCGAGCGGTGTCTCGGTGTTCGCCGAATAACGAATGTGTGGAGCCACCTTTATGGAGGGTCCACACATTCGGCATTCACCGAGCAGAGAACTACTGCTCGCCCAATCCCAAACAGCTGATGTGTTGGGCGAATGTTTGCTCCATTTGATGAGTCCAAAAAGACCGATCCGCGGTAGATAGAGCTAGTACCGAATGTTCGTTGCTCGGCAAATAGCAAGCAACTCATCCACACTACTCGGGATTCTGCGAGCAGTTGCTCGCTACTCACCAAATAACGAATGTGTGAAGCCGTCTTTAGCCTCCATTCCTAGCTTAGGGAGGCACGCTTGAGGTGGGAGTCATTATGCCTAATTTTAAATATGTCGGATAATGAATATCAGAAAAATATTTTAATATGCAATACTCAAAGATGTAGGAGTCAAAATTAAAAATTCATTTCATTATGTATCTTTCTGTTTGTGTTTTAACTCACATAAATTATCATATTTACAGCTAGGAAATATTAAATATCAGGATTGCAGAATTAAATTGAAGTTTAAATGTAAACTTATTTATTGAAACTCAAAATATCTTTGGTGGTTGAAATCTTACCATTTGTGTAGCGCAGTAATTGTTATTTATGCTTCAGTTAAAATGATAAATTATTCGTTATCGAAGATGAAACAACTCAAAAGTGCGAAATAACCGAAAGAAGAAATCTTATTCTAGAATAACATATGCGGTAGAGGCAATAGAAAATTACGTTTATTTTTTAAAAATTAACAAAAACAAGAGGATTTTTTTAAGAAGCACTCCACTGCGAACAAACTTTCCGGGGTTAAAAAAGTAATAATAAGCTAAACGTAATTCATCAACAAAATGGAATTTACTCTCCCACGTATAATTTTTTTAGTTATTTTATAGAGCGGTGTCATTGTGCGTTCGGGCTATATGTTTACATAAATGATTAAATGCACAAAACAAGTTTCATTTTTGAAATTAATATCTGTCTTGTTATCGAAAGTAGTATTTTATTAATGTCCCACGTAAGTACTAGAAATGTGAGCCTCATGTTTAGGCGAAATTATCGATTCGTAAATTATAATTTCTTCGGTCCGCAAAATGTATTTGAAAAATCAGCTAGCCCGATAGAGGTAGCAGTAGTAAATATATAATACGAAGAAGAGGGGGGATCGCAGTTCTGAAAGTCATGTTAATGACACTTTTCAAGGTACCTTTATAGGTAGCATTACTTCATTCTGCCACATGTAACAAAAAGCACTGATATACATTCTCCATTTATAAAGGTAATCGCCATTTTTATGTCAGTATATTCAACAAAATTAATGTGAAACTTGGGTAAATAGGAAATTAATTCACATCACGGTCGAAACATTTGCTGATAATTCGAAAACTCGTAGTTGAACTGACTCTAATAACTGATCCATACAGAACATATTGCATAACATGCTCTCCCATGACATCCCATTAAGTTATTTACAATCAATTTATATGTGGAGATATGTAGGCCAACGCTTCGACGAATATGAACGTATGTTTTGCAGTACTCCGGCTCTGATATTCACGAAATCAGTGCCATGGACGGAAGATGGTGACGATAATACTGGGATATTTGGCAAAATATTTCGTTGCTCATCACATGTAAAAGCAGAACAAATAAAAAATCACCCAACCGCATCTTCTGTCAGAACGTGAAGAGCGGAAGAGGAAAAGCCGTGAGAAAATGCTGTCCCGGAAGAAAATGGACGACGCCAGCGGAAGTAGAAAGTGCGGACCCGCAGCAGGTCAGCGTTCTTTAACAAAATTAGACGCGCCGCCGGGTCGAATGCAGCTGCCCGACCATGCAGCAAAACTCGGTAACTCGACTTGCCAAACTCTTTTTCCCGGAGAGTTTTTTTCAGCTGCTTTTCCCCCTTCCTCTCCGGCTCTGCTTTTCCTTCCACTCCTTCTTGGCTGTCCCCTATTTCGCGCACCAGCAACTTCTGGCGGCTTGGCGGAGACCGACCGTCACACGGCGTAAACAAGAGTAGGGCGAAGCAGAGGATGGTAAAAGCCAAATGCTGACCTGCTGTCGAGGTAGAGGTCGAAGAAACAAAAAAGGTGGAGGATAGTTTCAATTTTTTTGTTTAGAAAGTACAGTTAGCTTCCCTAAGGATATCATCAGAGGAGATTTTTCCATTTATTCTTTGTTTGATTTCTTTTCTTCTTTCTCAGTCTAGTTGGAGATCTTATTTCCCAAAAGATGTATCTTCAAGAAATACATTTTATCAGGAAGACCACATATTGAAACTCAGACTTATAGTACAAGACAGGATTTATCGGTTTTTAGATACTCTTCAAAATAGGAGAAATGCCGTTTTTGCACAAAAATATGATACCAAGTTGGAAATGTATCTTATTAATTGTATATTGATGCGTAAAACAAAACAAAACAAAAAAAGAAATTACGATACTCACTTTTGAAATGAGCTCTTTGTTTGCATGTTCATTTTCTGGACTCTGTTATTTCTTATGCCCCTACTGCATAAGAAGAGAAAGTATTGTAATCGTACGTCCAAAACGACGGATTTCCTGCAGAAAAACTCTTTATCAGGCCCTGGTATCAAACATTTGGATAAATATTCTTCTTACATAGTAAATTACTTCATGTAACACATTGTTTAGATATATACCCACACTTTTGTGGGTCGTTGACACTGAAAAATCGATTGACGGCAAAACTCCCTCTCTCTCTTTCTCTGTTTGTGGTCAATGACCTACACCGTTTAGCCGATTCCCCATTTGAACTTAAAGAACTAGGTAGGAGCTTTGCGAATTTGAAATGTATATTTTGACTTTTGAGGGTACTTTACATGAATCCTCAACAATATTTTGAAAATGTTCTAAAAAATGGCTCCAAATTTTTGTGTAAAGTTTGTCCTCGCATAGCGTAAAGAACGCTTAATAGAATTACTTTCGACTCGCGTAAAACATAATTTCACCTAACAACTTAACAGCAATACGACTTTAAAGTAGAGCCGATCAGCGTGCACGGTACTTCGAAGTCTACAAACTGATCTATTACCAACAGTATAAATATTAAGCAACTTAACTGCGTGGAAGTGATCAGCGAATATTGAAAGAAATGTATGCCGTTCATGTAAAGTCCACTGCACATAATTCAATAGTAACTAAATACACATGCCGACCTGGATGGCCGAGGTGGCTAAGATCGAGTACCGACTCAGCGCTTCGGTCCGAAGGGTCGGAGGTTCGAGTCCCGCCTTGGACATGGCTGTTTGTCCCTTGACTTTGTGTGTGTGTTGTCGCGGAGGGCCTCGCGTTCTGCTGACCCCAGATCAGAGGAGCCCGCAAGTGTTTGTCTAGTGTATGGTCGAATATGCGTCCCTTCGGGACGTAAAGGGCAACCGCCTGTCGGCCGGATAAAATCCCTAGGAAAAAAAATAATAAATATACATGAAGCTGGGTACAACTCGTGCTACCGTTAGGGCGTCTTCCTGAGAACTCATTGGTTGCCTGTGAGTGGCGGTTGCTGCGAGATGGAGCGATTACATTATAAAATATTACGTGTTATACTAAATCTGTATTGTGCCAATCAGAGATAGTATTGCGCTTAATCGGATTCTAGATGAATGGCCGCTTGCTGGCTCCAAGAGTTCCTGAGCTTTGTGCTTTGGACGGTGGCTCTGCGATGCTCAATGTCACAAAATCATTGTTTTCTCTGGCAAGATTACATTCATTAACAGGACGACATTATAGTTTGCGAGAAAGTAAACTAGTGCTAAAACTGCATATACTATCTCGCCCCTTAGTAACGGTTTTGCAATAATATTATACCGCGAATAAATTAAGCAAAATAAAATTTTTAACGAGTTATTTTAGCTATTTCAGCATTGTGACTTTTATTTATTGTATTTTCTTGTATCTTAACTTTCATAAATGACCATAAAAATGTTATATTTGTTGTGTTGGTATTAGAGCGGGCATAAAGTATTCAAAAGGCCTGCGCAGGCCTGAAGAATCAGAAATCCCCGCAAGGGTATTGACAATACCGTTACTTCTTTTTTATTTTTTCATGTCCATAAACACACAGCAATGAACTAGTACACCATAAAATTATTTTTCAGCGTTTCTCCAAGATATCCTAATTTCATTCTTAAACGTTTCATTTTCTTTTAAATAAATGACTTACACGTTACACAAATCACACGTTACTCCTTGTCTGAACATGTAATGCTAAATGCTCTAAACGTTTTCACACCTAAGAAAATTTTCCGAAATTGTCATTACTAATCGAAGAACAAACATTTCGTTTCGATCTGCATTCAGAATACAACATGAGTATAGGTTAGGGTAGAGATACCAGAATTTCAGAAAACGTTCACAGAATACATTTCTCCTCATAGCTCTCTCGGAATTCCAATTATTATACAGAGATAAACATTATTGTCTGTATACAAATATCCAATACAAAGCTAATTATTACTGCATTCAATATATTGAAAAAGTGTGAGGCGCAGGTTTATGACTTGTCCCGTACTAGAATGGAAGAGAAAAGTGCGCATTCATTCCGTACATTTTACACTCGTCCTCGAACAGCTACAGAAACTGCGGGGTTCTCGCCAGCCAGTGTAAATAGTCGCTACTTTTACACGCCAAAACGAGCGTTTGCTTGGCAGCGTCGGGAATGACGCTTCGGTACATTGCGCTGGTTTTATCGCCGGCGCGCTTCTCTTTTCTCCAAACGGCCTCTTTCCACTGCACCACCTCCACACATCGTAGCCCTCCCTGGCGCCAATCGCGCGGTCTCGGTGAGTGCTGCACAGTGGTTCGAAGCTAAAGGAAAGCGAAAATAATGAGATACTAGTGCCCTGCCAAAGCAAAAATGCTCTTGAATAAAATCACACAAACGATTTTTTCAAAAAGTGGTGAGCACACTGATCAATAACAGCAAATAAAATATTATAGTACGGGGAGCTGTAGCTCAGTGCATCAACTGATGTCACTGCAGCGCCTCTGACCGGGAGCTCCTAGGTTCGAGTCCTGACGGTGACAGGATTTTCGACACTAGCTTTTCAGCTAGGTCGAATTCAGTCGCTGTCTGGAAGAGAATTCTAGCGGCCGGCTGCTCTGATCGGTAGTTTTCCGTTGTTTCTCCGATCAACACCAGACGAATGCCGGAGCAGTACCCTACCAAACGGGCCACGGACCGCGCGCTATCTGTCCTTCCTCTTCCTCGTCCTATCCTCTCCTCTTTAACACACTAACATGCACTACACTACCACATACTCCGGGAGACCGGTCGGGAGCTCAGAGCTTGTCCCGGCTGGGGCGGTGCCCCGCTGGTGGGAGAGTTCTGGTTAGGGGGAAACCCCGCTAGCCGACGGTAGGTCGGCGCCGGATCTCGCCATTCAGCGGGGGAAGATCACCGCCATCTCCCGAGAAAAAAACATGCACTACACTAACGGGACCAATGACCAAAGCAGTTGACGCGCCCGGAAACACGAAAAAATCAATCAATCAATCAACCACCGCACATCGTAGCCCTCCCTTGGCCCTCCCTGGCGCCAATCGCGCGGTCTCGGTGAGTGCTGCACAGTGGTTCGAAGCCAAAGGAAAGCGAAAATAATGAGATACTAGTGCCCTGCCAAAGCAAAAATGCTCTTGAATAAAATGACACAAACCATTTTTTCAAAAAGTAGTGAGCACACTGCTCAATAATAGCAAATAAAATATTATGGTATTGTACTGCAACAAATTATATATTTTAAAAAAACGATCTTCATGAGCACTGCAATAACACTATATACACAATTCAAAAGTTCTTTACATACTTAGAATATAAAAATAAGTTACTGTCCCGCACGTGAAGAGCAAATATTAAATAGTGGGTGGCTTTCCTGGAGCCTTGCTGCAGTGTGATGTCATTTGTGTGGTAAGAAGAGACAGTCAAAATATGAAACTCTAGTAGTACGCTCAGTATGAAACTACTAGCTGGAACAAGACATTTAGGATAATTGATTGATTTTCATACATGTTTTATTTAATCATAATTACATTTTGTACACGTAAGAAAATAGAAAAGTTACTGTCTAAATGAAACTTTGTAAAAATTATTCTCATCTACCTTTTCTATCTTTTAAAGAAAATTTAAGTTTGTAAGCTTTCCTTTTTAGACGAATTTTTCGAAAACGGTGTTTAAATTGATCAATGTGAATTTAAACTTTCGTTAACATCTTAAATTTTTTTTACAAAAAGCATTTTGATTTATTTCGAGAGCGCAATTAGGCTTTGAATAATTAACGCTCAAATTTGTTGGGGGAAGTTTGCCGGGAGTAAGCAATAATGCATGTTAAGACAACATCCATATTGACGATGGTGGTCGCAACTTTAATCGTAGCCAGGGCTTGATTTATGGCGGAACGCAACGGAACGTCGTTCCGTTACTCGGAAATAATTATATTAAATTATATTATAAATATATAAATATTTCTACTAAATTAATAATGAATTTGGGGCGCGTTCTGGGACCTAAAAGTTTGCAAATCAAGCACTGATCGTAGCAATTCCGGCAGAGCGGAGCAGAACCGGACTGGTGGAATAGAATGGGACAGTGGGGGCAGAGTAAAGAGGAAAAGGGCGAAGTTGGGCGGGTGGGATGGGGCACAGTGAAATTAGCGGAATGGGGAACGTTCGGGACAGGACAGGTGAGGGTGGGTGAGAGACAGTAGGCAAAGTGGGGCGGGGATTCACTAAACATTAATTCATTCTTTTATTCTTTTTTCGTCAAAAAACAGTTAAAACTGCGTATGAAGTGCTGTGGAGAAAAGTGAATTGTGTGCACATTTTCAAAATTCTGTGATCCCTACACTAAGTCATATACTACTTAAATTTTGAAAAAAAACTCCCATGTAATAAAATCTATTTTCAAGGAAAAATAAGCAATAAATTTTGGCTCTTATCCATGTTGTCCTTCGGAATAATACTTTCTGCCGCGACAACATGGAAACGAGAATTTGAATAATTGTATTTCCCACTGAATTCTAGAAGACGTGCACAGAAAATGAAGTTACATTTATGTCCAAAAGCAAAACAAGGGGCCATCTCAGCATTTGCTCAATGGATCAGGGAAACTAGTCGAAAAACCTGATCGAGATTCTAAAATATGATTGTGAAAAACAAAGATCTGGGCTACTTTGGGTACTTCAGATAGTAGTGTATAAAAACAAGTTCCCCTCGTTCCCATTGTCTCCTGGTAAGGCTTCGAATAGCTTGTCTAGATGTTTTGGAAGAAAATTGACGAAAATATAATGATGCAGTAATACGACACGTGTATTGTCGGCGACTTTATTTCACCTGCTAATGAAGAACAATTTGGCTTCTAAAATAAAATAGGAAGGTTATCAGCACACGAAAGCATTAAAGTAATTGTCATGTGCACTAAAACGTGAAGAATACCTGTATGTTGTTCATTTACGTCATGTGTACATGGTTAAGACGGCATGTCTGTTGTTCATTTAAAATTCAAGATCATAATTTTGTAGGGCTGTAGCTTAACCTGTCAGGACACTCCAGTGAAACCATTGGGACGCACTGAATAGCAAACAGAATGCATCACAAGACTCTGACTTTCCATAACTCACAAATATCTTACAAACGCTGATGAGTGATGAAACTGTTTGTAAAATGTATAAAACAGATTCTTCTCGTTGATTTTTAAAAGAAAATTTGCAAATTATTTTTACCTAATTCTATTCCTAATTGTTTAGATGCCGAAAAATAAATAACAGAGGTGAAGTTGAAACAACTCTAGAATTTACAAGAAGTGCGCTGATGTTGCAAATCTCGATTTGAAAATTATCTCGTCCGCACAGACAAACAAAGCGTTCCGGGCCAAACCAGATCGAGCCTCTTTAGAGCGCAAAAGCTCGAATCGAGCAGGGCTGGCCCTTTCTGCTGCTGCATTCAGGCCATTCAGTGAAGCTCCAATTGACGACCTCGCCAGAAAGGTGGATTTATTTTCTTTTGTAGTTTTGGTAGCAACGCTGCTCCCGAAGCGGAGAAAAAAGAACGAATTTTGTGAATGAGAGGATGAAGCGGTTTTAAAATGGTGTCGATTTTTGTGTAGACAGTTTTTATGCTATGTAACAAAACGGGGATTCAAACCCGAATAATGGTTGGAGAAAATGAGATGCGTCAACGCACTTCAATTTCAACTTAAAACATTGATTGGTTCTTTGCAAATAAAAAGTCTTTATTATCGCAGATGCTGAAAGTACCATTCCGGAATCAGTCAGATATAAAATTATTTACATCTAGTGACGATATTTACTGATAATTTAGTCTATGTTAAATTTTCTACATTACAAAGATTGATTTGAGTTGTGAAGAGAGTTATAATAATAATAATAATAATAACAATAATTATAATAATTATATTAATATATTATATAATTATATAATTATATAATTTATATAATAATATAAT
>BLKR01008781.1:0-12478 GCA_011170035.1 Teleogryllus occipitalis
TGTAGCGTCGCCTGGTCCGGCGCCGGTGCGTCGGGCCGCTTCGGGGAAACCCGCGTAAAGCCGGATGTGGGTGGAGGGTGGCGGCGCCACGCCGCGCCGGTTGGAAATGCCCTTAGGAATCCCGGCTGGAATTTCCTTGAAAGGGACGCGCGCGGATGCGAGTCTAAGAGGTGTCGGTTGTAGCTCTGGAAAGGCTGGCCAGCGAGCCGGGTGTCGCCCGCTGCTTGTAGGGTGGGGGCGAGCCGGCGGATATTTAAGGCCGCGCCGACACGAGCCTCGCGGGATACGCTGGGTGTCGAAAGACGTGAGGTATCTCCAGTGCAATCCTTGCACGTGATCTTCAGGTCGAAGATCGGTTTGGCAACAAGCCATGTAACTGGTGTAGTTACGGGACTCTATGTCCGACAGCTTCGCACTTCGCGTTGCTTTTTGCTGCTTCCGAAGCAGTGGTTCTGGGCGAGGCCTAGGGGACGGTCGCGGGGTTTCGCGGCTAAGAGAATCGAAAGGTTGCCAAGGGGCTAGATTTTTGTATCATATCATTGTACATTAATTGTAAAAAATCTGTAAATATATTGTATTTATTCAATCAGAACAGTCGTCTGTGTTTTTCACTCTAGTACGTCACAGACTCGGAACCTTTCTTTTCTAAAACTGGTGGCAGCGGTTATCGAAAACTCACGTCGGGGCGCTCGCAGCAAATTCTGCCACTTTTCTTTTCTAAAACTGGTGGCAGCGGTTATCGAAAACTCACGTCGGGGCGCTCGCAACAAATTCTGCCACTTTTCTTTTCTAAAACTGGTGGCAGCGGTTATCGAAAACTCACGTCGGGGCGCTCGCAACAAATTCTGCCACTTTTCTTTTCTAAAACTGGTGGCAGCGGTTACTGTTAACTCACGTCGGGGTGCCCGCACCAATTCTGCCACTTTTCTTTTCTAAAACTGGTGGCAGCGGTTATCGAAAACTCACGTCGGGGCGCTCGCAGCAAATTCTGCCACTTTTCTTTTCTAAAACTGGTGGCAGCGGTTATCGAAAACTCACGTCGGGGTGCCCGCACCAATTCTGCCATTTTTTTGTCTAAAATTGGTAGCAGCGGTTATTGTAAATTCACGCCGGAGTGCCTGCGCCAATTGTTGCAATTGTAGTTCAAAATTGGTTGCAGTGGTGCTTAGAACTCACACCGGGCGGTTGTGCCAATTGCAGTTAATAATTGGTTACAACAGATTAAATACTCACGTCTATCATTCAGCTTTGTGGAAGCAGTCACTACGTTCGCAACGAACGGGGAACGCGGAAGTCTGCAGCAGCATCCGCGGGGACATCAGTGCGGCATCAGAGCCATCGGTGCGCGCTGATTAATCAGAACAGCACGCGTAAAGACAGTGTACGCAGTTAAACGTGCATACGCGTCGTAAATACGTGGCGCCGGCAGTGTCGCGCACGCCACGAGAAACCGAAAAGTGCGGTGTTTCGGTACGGTAGTTTCGGGGCGGTACAATCCGACTCGGAACCTTTCTTTTCTAAAACTTGGTACTGGTAATTGGAACTGGTACTGGAACGAGCTGATATTGGCACTGGAACTGGGGCTGCTGATATTTGCATCACCGGAAGAACACATCACGGACCGACCTGAACGAGAGGAAGGAAGGAGGCCACAAACCGGATCCAGAAGGCGCTCACGCGACACCGAGGTCAACTGAACGTAAGTGTGTTTTTTGTTCTGGCCGGAGATCAATTCAGGCAATATGGCTTTCTTAGCGGGTTATAGGAAAGAGGTGCTTGTTAGGGTCGCGATGGAGATGGGGGAAACTTTAGAAGGGAACGAAACCGTTGTTAAACTTAAATCAATCATTACGGAAAGCGAGCAGTACGAGGAATCATTCGTGAAACAACTCGCTGACCAAGAAAAAGAACAGGTTGCAGAAATACGAGAGCAGGAAAGATTACGCGAAGAGAGAGTGTTAGAGCAGGAAAGAATACGCGAAGAACGCGAACGGCAATTTGAACTTGAAAAGTTAAAACTAACGAATCAGGCTCCCACGCGTGTTTCCATAGGTAGTAGCGACACGGGAAATCGAACTAATATTCGTATTAGTCAAGTCATGGACAAATTCAAAGGCGAAGGCGACGATATTACGTTGTTTTTAAGTGTTTTCGAGGCGCATGCTCGCCAGCTTGGTATTGCGCCGGTCGAATGGGTAAGCCATTTAATGGGTTTACTTCCTAATGAAGTGAACAACTGGCTCGTAGTAGGATCCGATTCACCGGATCAAGATTATGACCTAATTAAAGAACAATTATTAGATATGTACAAGTTCACGGCAGAAAAGTGCCGGCAGATGTTTTGTAGTCACGTAAAAGGTGCAAAGACCACTTGGAACGTCTATGCACGTGAATTAGCTAGTTATTGTAAAAAATGGGTCTCAGGTTTAAAGATAGAAACATTTGAGCAATTGCTAGATCTCATTGTAACGGACCAGATGAAGCGAAAGGTGCCGGCGGTTATGCGTGACCATTTCATTGATGTGTGGGGTGAGGTTTCTGCGTCCCAAGATTTGGCACGAAGGCTGGACACCTACGAAAACAACCGGGCTAGCGGATATAAGAAGGATTTCTCGCGGTTCGGCAATAAAGAGCAGGCAGACGAACGGAAATGGCCGAAGGCGACGGAAAGCGCGCCGACCACTTCCAAAACGGCAGTGCCGAAGGTAGCTAGTAACGCGGAGTTCGAGAAGCCGCAAGAACGGACGTGTTACTTATGTAAAAAACCAGGTCACATAAAAAGATATTGTCCTCAAAATAACAATAAACCTAGCGAGAAGATGTGTCACGTGGCCGACGCTAGTGCGCCAGAGTTATTGTCTCCACACACATTTCTTGCCAAAATTTGCGGCGAAACAGTCACCTGTCTCCGTGACACGGGGGCGACGACGACGTTGACGTCATCAACGCAAAGCACGTCACGCCGACACAATATACCGGCGAGTCCGTATGGGTTCAGCAGCCCCTGGACGAAGCGCCGAAAAACCTACCGGTAGCCAAGGTAGAGATTGTAGGGCCATTCGGTACTCTTGTTACAGAGGCCGCAGTCGCGAAGAATTGCGACTTGCCTTATTACATTTTTAGTAATCGTTCTGCTACGATTTTGAAAGAAATAAAGCAAGGTTTCTTAGAACCACAGCCTATCTGCGCTGTGCGGACTAGGGCGCAAGCAGTTGCTGAGCGCGTAAGGGCGGAAGGGCCCCAGACAATAGAGGCGGTAGAGCCTGCCGAGAGTACAGGAAACGGCCGAGATCAGGACGCGTTCCAGGTAACCGCTTCGGAGGAAACCGGGGATGACAATAGAGTTGGTCAGGGCGAGGTCGACGCCCCGGGCAACTCGGAATCAAACGATCAGGAATCTGAATTAGATTTCGGTAGCATTGCTTTGGCTCGTTTGGACCCCACCGAATTTGCTACAGCTCAGAGACAAGACAAGGAGCTCGCGCCGTTGATTGAGCGTGCGGAAGGACCCGAGACGGATCGGCGCGATTATGTTATGAAAAACGGCCTATTGTTTCGTGTCCGGCATAGTAAGCGCGGAGAGCAGTTCACTATGTTAGTAATACCGCGGGTGTATCGTGGCACGATCTTAAAACTCTGTCATGAAGTTGCTCACGGCCATTTGGGGGTCACAAAAAGCAAAGATGCCATGGCCAAATATTTCTTCTGGCCGAATTGCTATAAGGATATTGAAAACTATGTGCGTAGTTGCGACAGTTGCCAACGAGTAGGAAACGGCGGCGAAAAACTTCGCGCGCCTTTGAAAATTGTTCCTATAACGGGCGAGGCATTCGAGAAAGTGAATGTCGACGCGTGTGGCCCATTTCCAGAATCGGTCACCGGAAACAAGTTTATTTTAACGGCGATGTGTTTAGCCACGAAGTATCCCGAGGCTATTCCGATACGGGACCTAACTTCGGTCACTGTAATTGAGGCATTACTAGAATTATTCAGTAGAATAGGATTTCCACGCGAATTGCAAACCGACCAGGGCACTTGCTTCACGAGTGCTTTGACAGCGGAATTCGCCGAGCGGTTTGGCATTAAACTGGTGAGAAGTTCGCCGTATCATCCTCAATCAAACGCAGTCGAAAGAATGCATCGAACTATGAACCGGCTTATGAAGGTTCTGTGTTTGGAGGCAGGGACGGATTGGGAATGCCAGCTTCCCGCTATTATGTTCGCGTTGCGCACGAGTGTGCACGAATCATTAGGTTTCTCTCCTGCCGAATTGGTGTACGGGAAGAATCTCCGTACCCCCATGACACTTCTTCATGAAAGGCTTGCGGGAACTGCGGAAAGTGAAGAAAATTCTGTAGTTGAGCATGTATTCAAATTAATCAATCGTTTGAAACGCTCCCGTGACCTAGCTCACAATAGAATGGCTGAAGAACAGCAGAAACGTAAAGTGTGGTATGACCGGAAGGCGGTCTCACGTACTTTCGAGATAGGCGCGAAGGTGTTGGTTCTCGCACCTAACAGGACGCGGAAGCTCGCGGTTCAGTGGATAGGGCCGGGCGAGATTCGCGAGAAAATTTCGGAGCATAACTATGTGGTCCAGATGCCGGGGCGGAAGGAACCCCGCGTCTATCACATTAATATGCTTAAGAGATACCACCAGCGGACAGAGTACTTGAATGTGCTTAGTTCTACGACTGTGACAGACGCAGGTGACGAAGACGCGCTAGATCGCTATGCGCTTAAATTGGATTGTTGCGACTTTGACGCGGAAGAAATGCTGAGCGGGACTGAGGTCGAACCGGAGTTTCGCGACGCTCTGAAAACGGTCATTTGTAAGTACAGGTCTATATTTAGTGAGAAACCCGGATTGACAGATATCACAACTATGGATATCGAGGTAACTGATACTAGCAAAGTGGTTCGAAGCGTACCCTACCGTACATCGCCGAGGCAGGCTAAGATATTACGGGAAGAAATCGATAGAATGCTTCGCGACAATATCATTGTGGAGGCGGAGAGTGATTATACGTCTCCCATGATATTGGTTGAAGCACCGGGCAAAAAAGCACGGCCCTGTATCGATTATAGGCGCCTCAACGAAATTATTAAGACCGAATACTTTCCGTTACCCAATCTCGAAGAACGGATAGAGCAGGTAGCTGCAGCTAAAATTATAAGTGTACTGGACCTTTGCAAATGTTTTTGGCAGATCGGTCTTACGGAAAGGGCACAAAGGTATTCGGCGTTCGTGACCAGTTTCGGCACGTACCGGCCGCTTAGATTACCTTTCGGAATAAAGAACGGTCCCTATCAATGTTGTCGCATGTCGCACCTTGTTGAATAAATGCCAAGAATTCGCGGTACCATACCTTGATGACATCGCGGTTTTCAGTAACACTTGGCAAGAACACATTCGACACCTAGAGACGGTCTTTCGAATATTAAAATCCGCCAAATTGACAGTGCAACCGCGCAAGTGTTTGTTCGCGTGGGCTAACGTAAAATATCTTGGATACGTAGTCGGTAACGGGAAATTGCGGCCGGCCGAAGCCAAGATACAAGCAATCCAGAACTTTCCCAGACCAGAGTCAAAGAAACAAGTGCGTTCTTTGCTCGGTTTGGTAGGATACTATCGACGTTTGATACCAGGGTTTGCGGAGAAGGCGGCATCGCTTACCGATGTACTGCGTGGACGCGAACGCCAGGGTAAGATCGTCTGGACAGAGGCATGTGAAAGATCTTACAATGAGCTGCGACAAGCTCTCAGTGAAAAAACAGCGGTATATGCACCTGATTATAACAAGGAATTTCGCGTTCAGGCAGATGCTTCTCGGAGAGGCTTAGGCGTGGTTCTCTACCAAGTAAATGACGAGGGAGTAGAACAACCAGTCGTTTTTCTAAGCCGTAAATTAAATGATGCCGAAATGAATTATGGCACCACAGAACTAGAGTGTTTAGCGCTGATTTGGGGGTTGGATAAACTTAAAATTTATCTCGACGGGCAGGACACAATTCAGGTCGAAACCGACCACAATCCGTTGGTCTGGTTGCGTAATACGGCCGGCAAAAACCCCAGATTATTACGCTGGTCTCTTTTAATCCAGCACCTCGATTTACGCATCAGGCACAAAAAGGGCTCAGAAAATGTTAATGCAGATGCACTTAGTCGCATGTTTGATGATGTGAATTGATCCACCGGCGAGAATAGGGAACACGCACGTTCATGACATGTATAAATGTCGGTGAAATTCTATGTAAATAATTTTGTAAATTCAAGGGTAAAATTGTTCTGTTGTTTTTTTTGATATTTTTATATGTAGATACATACATGTGTCAATAAATTCAGTTAAGAACGGCACATGATGTATGTAACGAATTCTACAATTATGTAATATTTCAATGTAAAGTAAATGTTTGTATTTCAGGATCTTATGTAATTCAAGATGCGTCAAGAATTATTATGTAATATTTCAATGTAAAGTAAATGTTTGTATTTCAGGATAATATGTAATTCAAGATGCGTCAAGAATACTTATGTATATTTATGTATATAGGAGTAAGGTTTAAATGTAATGGCAACATAGCTTAGGTGAAAAGGGAGGGGGGACAGCCCAGAGATTTATTTCACACATTTCGATTAAATAGGGTTTGATATTTTGGTATAATTATGTTCATGTTCATATAAAAATTAGGATGTAGGGGTCTCACGACCAGGTAACTTAGCAGAATTTTTTTCCTGGGCATATTTTGCTGCGAAAAAAAATTCTCACCCCCCGGCATGGGAGGGTCTGTAGCGTCGCCTGGTCCGGCGCCGGTGCGTCGGGCCGCTTCGGGGAAACCCGCGTAAAGCCGGATGTGGGTGGAGGGTGGCGGCGCCACGCCGCGCCGGTTGGAAATGCCCTTAGGAATCCCGGCTGGAATTTCCTTGAAAGGGACGCGCGCGGATGCGAGTCTAAGAGGTGTCGGTTGTAGCTCTGGAAAGGCTGGCCAGCGAGCCGGGTGTCGCCCGCTGCTTGTAGGGTGGGGGCGAGCCGGCGGATATTTAAGGCCGCGCCGACAGGCGCCTCGCGGGATACGCTGGGTGTCGAAAGACGAGAGGTATCTCCAGTGCAATCCTTGCACGTGATCTTCAGGTCGAAGATCGGTTGGGCGACAAGCCATGTAACTGGTGTAGTTACGGGACTCTATGTCCGACAGCTTCGCACTTCGCGTTGCTTTTGCTGCTTCCGAAGCAGTGGTTCTGGGCGAGGCCTAGGGGACGGTCGCGGGGTTTCGCGGCTAAGAGAATTGAAAGGTTGCCAAGGGGCCAGATTTTTGTATCATAATCATTGTACATTAATTGTAAAAATTCTGTAAATATATTGTATATCTCTAGTACGTCACAATAGAAAACGCAACGAGTGCCGGAGTAAAATCATGAATGTGAAGTTCGAGCAAAGAACAATGTAACAACCTGGTAAGAAGTGGACAGACGAAAGGAAGAGAGAACATTCTGAGAGGATGAAGAATTTCTTGAAGAGGAAGAGGGAAAACATCCTAAAATAAAATCATGAATTCAAGTTCAATCGCTCTCCTAAATGGGAATAATCGATTAAATAAATAAGTAATGTACCTATAATATTTACAGTTTTATTACGTGTGCATAATGCCTCACAGGAAGTGGACTATTTTTTATAAAGATGGAAGCAGACATTTTTTGTGAAAGAAAGGGAGTTTGAATCTTTCGTTGAAACGAGTGACAGGCGGCAGGATGGTAAGTTGTTTTATTTAAATGTAACTCACAAATTGAAATCCACAATAAGAATTAGAGGTTTACGTGAAGAGAGCTAAAGAAGAGACTGAATCACTTCAACTACGTTCATGTACCTGAATTTGTCTTCAAAACTCATTGTTTTATTTACTACGAGACTATGCGAAGAAGCAAAACAAAAATCCTCAAAACGAAATCTAGTATTTCCAGTGAGGAAATTAGGTGTTAGAGGAACTGTTTTATGACTCGCGAGAAATCTTAATGGTGATTTTGGATGTTCTATGATACATTGCTTAGAGAGGTAGTAAATGATTTGTTAGTAGCTGATGCACAGAATAATTTGATCAGATTGAAAGAACTGCACCAGTCCCTAAACAAGACAGGAAGACAATCATAGCTCTGCATAGATGATCTAGAATCAGCGATGCAAACTATTTTTACTTTTCTTGGAATATTGACAAGGAATACCAATTTACCATTGAATTGATAAATGTGATTGATGGTAATTTTCTTTCACATCCAAAAGTAGTACAAGCACGTACACCTTATGCTGTACGTTTTAAGGATTTACAGATACTCCGCGCGAGGAAATTTGTCCCTATTGATTTCGTCAGTATCGGAGTGTTAATTGGTTAACAATGCCATTATTTTCTCACAATAGTTGTCATCAAGTGTAACTACAGCCCCGCCGCGAGACAGGATGTCTGTAAAGAGCTATTCTGCCGTTTTGGCCTCAGCCCCAAAAAGTAACCGTTTTTCAGCGCGCTCTAGCGCCTAAATCACTTTTCAGAAAATTAAACATAGTGTATGTTTTTATAGGAAATTTTATCTATTTTAATTTTGTAAATGACAACTGTATCGATAAGATGCATCGTTTTGAAGATAGAAATGAAAAACTAAAAATTTGACGACATATTTGGGTTTTGTGCAATGTTTTCTGTGAAGCCGACCTTTTTTGAGGTGTCAAACATCAAATTCAAATTCAGCACCCTCAAAACCATGTAGATCCTTATTCGTACAGAAAAAAAAAACTTCCAGAATTTTTTCCTGGATCCGGGCAACTTCTGAGCACCAATTGACTGGACTACATGGCCCGTGGGCGGGTCCAGCCCCCCGAACCTCGTGACCCGCCGCCGGCGTTCATCTGCTCTGCTAACCCTCGTTTCGCCCGCGAACACCTTGCGGCCGGCCCGCGCACCCTCCTGCGGCAGCTGGCCGGCGCATTCCGCACGCCCGCCCCTCCCCCCTACACACAGCACGCGAGGCCACGGGCGCGAGGGGTGGCACACTCGCTAACGCTCTGGCCCACACACACACACGCGCGCACCGGCAAACATCTGGCTCTGGGCATACGCTGATGCCACTCCAATGCCTCTGATCGGGAGGTCCCAGGGTTCCACTCCCGACGGAGGAAGGAGTTTCGACACCAGCTAGGTCGAATTCAGTCGCTGTCCGAAGGAGAATTCTAGCGGTCCGCTGCTCTGATCGGTGGTTTTCCGTTGATTGATTGATTGATTTTTTCGTGTTTCCGGGCACGTCAACTGCTTTTGTCATTAGTCCCGTTAGTGTAGTGCATTTTTTTCTTCTCGGGAGACGGCGGTGATCTTCCCCCGCTGGATGGCGAGATCCGGCGCCGACGTACCGACGGCTAGTGGGGTTTCCCCCTAACCAGGACTCCAGGACCCCAGCCAGGACAAGCTCTAAGCTCCTGACCGATCTCCCGGAATATGTAGTAGTGTAGTGCATGTTAGTGTGTGTGTGTGTGTGTAAAGGGAGAGGATAGAACAAGGATGAGGAAGGACAGATCGCGGGCGATCCGTGGCCCGTTTGGTAGGGTACTGCTCCGGCATTCGCCTGGTGTTGATCGGAGAAACCACGGAAAACTACCGATCAGAGCAGCCGGTCGCCGCCATTTCCCGAGAAAAAAAACATGCATTTCACTAACGGGACTAATGACCGAACCAGTTGACGCGCCCGGAAACACGACAAAATCAATCAATCAATCAATCAATCCATTACCTCCAACCGGGAGGTCCTAGGGTTCCACTCCCGACGGTGGAAGGATTTTCGACACTAGCTAGGTCGAATTCAGTCGCTGTCCGAAAGAGAATTCTAGCGGTCGGCTGCTCTGATCGGTGGTTTTTCGTGGTGTCTGATCAACACCAGGAGAATGCCAGAGAACTACCCTAACAAACGAGCCACGGACCGCGCCCGATCTTTCCTACCTCTTCCTTGTTCTGCCCTCTCCCCATACTTACACACACTTACACTTACATGCACTACACCACACATGCCGGAAGACCGGTCGGGAGCTTAGAGCGTATGCCGGCTGGGGCGATGCCCAACTGGTGGGAGAAACCTGGTTGGGGAAAATTCCCGCGAGCGGACGTAGGGCGGCGCCGGATCTCGCCACCCAGCAAGGGAAGGTCACCGCTAGTTCCTTCGATAAAAAACGTGCAGTAGACTTACGGGACCAATGACTTTAGTCCAGCTCACACGCCCGGACTCACTGATCAGTAGTTAATCAATCATTCACACGCGCGCACACACGCATAACCAAGAACACCCATCCACAAACAACGCGCTGGCACTCGTACAGACACATACACACACATTCACTCATACACGTGCCCTCACACGTGCACAAACACTCACACATGCACATAAACACTCTCCGGGCAGACATACATACAGATGCGCGCACACACAACCAAATACCACAGACTTGTCAAATATTTATGATTTAGTTTTTTGATGTTGATTTTCTGTAGATATTTCAAGTTGCTAGGCTGAGTTTTTAGGATTGGATTAATTTTCTTCAAAATATACTTTTATTTTGTTCAAATGTTTTATAATAATTTATGATTGGTTCTCTTTGTACCAGACTTTTGTACCTTTGCACGCTTGTAATGTGTTTTTGTTCATTATTTGAAAACGCCGAAAAAAGGCATTAACATTACAACATTTGTTCTATTGTTTAATCATTACAATATAGTAGTTGAAAATATAATTTAATGTTTGTGTATTTTGTCATGTAAGAACTAGAGTATACAAATGTTCAAACGAGGTCGGAGTCAAAGATGAAAATGACTCCCATTCGATTTGTCTACACAGTGGACCCCAAAAGCACGCTCCGCGTGTTAGGTCGAGGTCGTCCGTGCCTTGCACACCCCTGCCCCATCCCACCCGATCCCATCTTGCCCAGAGGCAGGTCCTGCGGCCGCGTGGTCTTTGGCCATAGACTAAAGAGGTACCTGTATCATTCTTTACTCTATGCTTTGGCCACACGTCGCTCCTTGTCGCGCGGCGCTTTGTTGTCAGCCGCCGCGCGGAGGGCAAAGGCACGCTGGCAGCTGCCGTCCCTTCGGCGCGCGCTATTGTCCCTTGCGACGGCGCCGTTTCTTTTCGAAACATATGCTTCTTCGCCCGTTCTTGGCGTTGACCAATCGGGTTGAATGGCGACAGTTGTTCTCCACGTACAGGTGACATTTGTCTGCGTTTCAACGGTTATTTATATGAATGCCATATTTAATTAAATTATTTTTACCCATTTCTTCATTCAATTAATAACTTCCACGGTGAAATAAAAGTGATTTATTAAAAAAGACGATAAAGAGAGATTTTAACTACGAGAGGAAGGTATCACTCACGGACGACGATAGGGGGGATATATCTTTCTCGAGTAGATAAACCGGGAGCGGTAGCTCAGTGCATCAACTGGTGTCACTGCACCTCCTCTGACCGGGAGGTCCTGGGTTCCCACTCCCCACGGCGGCAGGATTTTCGACATTAGTTTTTCAGCTAGGTCGAATTCAGTCGCTGTCTGGAGGAGAATTCTAGCGACAGCTGCTCTGATCGGTAGTTTTCCGTGGTTTCTCCGATCAACACCAGGCGAATGCCGGAGCAGTACCCTACCGAACGGGCCACGGACCGCGCGCGATCTGTCCTTCCTCTTCCTTGTCCTATCCTCTCCCCTTACACACATACTAACATGCACTACACTACCACATATTCCGGGAGACCGGTCGGGAGCTTAGAGCTTGTCCCGGCTGGGGCGGTGCCCCGCTGGTGGGAGAGTCCTGGTTAGGGGGAAACCCCCACTAGCCGACGGTAGGTCGGCGCCGGATCTCTCCATCCAGTGAGAGAAGTTCACCGCCATCTCCCGGGGGAAAACGTGCATTACACTAACGGGACTAATGACCACAGAAGTTGACGCGCCCGGAAACACGAAAAAATCAATCAATCGAGTAGATAAAGTATCTTTATCGTTTTGTGTAATATTTTATTGTACTTTATCCCAATTTTTAGTAAAATATCAAGCAAAAACTGTTAGTTAGTGTCAGGAGAAATAGTTTGCAGCGCCGCCGCCCAGAGCGCGTGCCTCACCGCCCGGAACACTCAAGAATGGATCCTTTTTTATCGCCTGGAGTGATACAGAAGTTCTGGAGCATCATATTATTGATAATTAAGAAGCGACTTTAACCTGGTGAATAATATAAAATGAAGTGTTATGTTTACCAAATAAAAAAGGAATTTAATGCAATAAAGAATATCATAAAAAGATTAGTCACGTCTTTAAACTTTCGTGACTGCTAGTTGTTAGTGATGACCATTTCGCAGTGGATATAAACGGCATTAACATACTCGAAAGGCATAATCGTGCATAACAAGACGTAATATTTTTACTTCATTTTTCCGAAAGGGACAGTAACTGCACCAGCCTACTGC
>BLKR01008782.1:0-12435 GCA_011170035.1 Teleogryllus occipitalis
TGGAGAAGGGCGAGTTGGAGAAGGGCGAGTTGGAGAAGGGCGAGTTGGAGAAGGGCGAGTTGGAGAGGGGCGAGTTGCAGAGGGCCTAGTTGGAGAGGGGCGAGTTGGAGAGGGGCTAGTTGGAGAGGGGCTAGTTGGAGAAGGGCGAGTTGGAGAAAAGCGAGTTGGAGAAGGGCGAGTTGCAGAGGGCCTAGTTGGAGAGGGGCTAGTTGGAGAGGGGCGAGTTGGTGAGGGGCTAGTTGCAGAGGGCCTAGTTGGAGAGGGGCGAGTTGGTGAGGGGCTAGTTGGAGAGGGGCTAGTTGGAGAAGGGCGAGTTGGAGAAGGGCGAGTTGGAGAAGGGCGAGTAGGCAAAGGGCGAGTAGGCAAAGGGCGAGTAGGCAAAGGGCGAGTAGGCAAAGGGCGAGTAGGCAAAGGGCGAGTAGGCAAAGGGCGAGTAGGCGAAGGGCGTATGGGTGAAGGGCGTATGGGCGAAGGGTGAGTAGGCGAAGGGCGGGTGGGAGACGTGGGCCGGCGCTGGCCGCCACCTGTGCACGCGCTCAGGGATCACCGCCCCGATTCCCGGAGGCGTGGGGCGCGGCTTTTACTGGGATTAAAGTCCGTTATTATCGCGCCGCCCGCGCTGCCGCCCTCAGCAGCCCCCGCGGCGTGGCTCTAGGGGCCGCCCGACGGCGCTGCGGGATCTGGGGGGGCTGGGCTGGGAAGAGCATGGCGGGGTGATGTGGGGCGGTGCGGGGCGGGGTGGGGCGGGATTGGACTGGGTGGTGCGGGGAGTGGCGTGGCGTCGCGTGGAGTGGCATAGCGGAGTGGTGGGACGAGACGGGACAGAACGGGACGGGACGGGACGGGAACAGGACAAGGACAGGACAGGACAGAGACAGGAGACAGAGACAGGGCAGAGACAGAACGAGACAGGACTTGAGACAGGACAGGACGGGAGCAGAACGAGACAGAGACAAGACAGGGGGCGGGGGCGGGGGCCGAGCGGGGCAGGGTAGTGCAGGGTGGGCAGGGTGGGCAGGGTAGTGCAGGGTGCAAGGAGGGTCAGGGTGGGCAGCGGCGACAGGAGGCGGGGCGGGTTGGGTGGATGACGGGTGGGGTTGTGGGAGCAACGAGGAAAATAGTGCTGTCTGTACTGCGAGGAGGCCTTACGCTCTGGGCGCGCACCTTGTCGGGGGAAACGAAATTGGGAAACGGAGTGATATTGGTTCAGGAATGGAAGCTACAGGATGGGCAACGTAGGTTCATATAGGTTCATAGGGACGTTGAGGGTTGCATGTTAGTTATCGTAAGTGGATGCGCAACGCTCATAATATCTGAGCTGACACGTACCATTTTCTTATGGTAATGATGGGAGGTGGTAAAGTATGTAATATATCTTTAAGATAGGGGTCTTGACGGAAGTTGAAAATGCATCAAGGAATGAAAGATTGAGGGATACGGTAGTCTCGATTCAAGAACGTATGAAGTTAATTCATGGTAAGACCGTGTAGAAATTTCGAGGTTACATTGCGTATTATGTAAATGGAATGGGGATGGAAAACGGAAAAATAAATGTAGGGTGTTAAAAACTCGCTGACGTGACGAGTTTAGAACATATTATGGAAATAGTGAACAGGGGCATTGGGAATCAATTTCAAAAAGAGCAATGACTACATATAATCTTAGAGACTCGTTATAAAATGAAATGAGCAGATATGAAACAAATAAAATGATGTAGTAATAACAGTGTACGTTCCATATACTTGTGGTAACATTCCAGTATCGTACATAATGAGCCCCCTACACTTTTCGAGTGAGAGGTTTTACCCTGCAGTGGGATGGATCGCTACTCTTCTGTTCCGTTCAGTGAAAATGACAATAATGGAATTATTAATCACAATAATAGAATTATGACAATAATAGAATTACTGTTATGTTAATAAAATTATGACAATAATAGAAATACTGTCATTATGCTAAGACGAGATAGTTTTGACGAATGAAGAAACAGACGTGTGAAGGTTCTCACACAATCAGAGCTCGCAAAGCTTCATATGGCCGCGACAGCAGTGCCAAATTAAGCGATGTGCAATCTGAAAATTATTCCCTTCATCGAGGGTGCGATTCGAGTAGGAGTCTGCAAGATCTCCCCTGAAGTGAACAGAGTTATTTGTGGAATTCGGATAACTGAGGTAATACTGGTCACGAAGAACAGCGGTAGTGTGCGGTAGTGGCTAAACGACAGAGATAACAGGTCGTTAGCTGTCGTAAGGAGATGGCCAGAGCGTTTTAGTATTTGATATGAGTAGGATGTACCGACGACTGCATCCGAAGTAGAAAGATCTTCGACGCTGGTCATGTTGGTTGTAAAAAAATGTGATCAGTTGTAAGAGGATCGACGTCGCAAACGACGGTGATTAGTCGGTGACATTATCGATTGCGATACAAATGACTGAATTGGATAATGGGATAGAAATGACTGCATTGGATATTGCCAGATCAGCGACAGTGGTGGGAAGAGTAGTAGTAACATTGTGAAGTCGTGTGTGTGAAAAGCATCGGCGACGTAAGACAAACGCGATCGTTTTGAGTAGTAGTAATTCGTCTGCTGATCACCTCTCTTTAGGTGCCGAGGTTCAGATCCCTCTCGATACTTGAGGAACTCGTGTTAGTTTAAATTCATTTTCGGGAACTATTCGAAGTATTTTCCCGTTTCCATGCTTTTCATTCCTCCATTACTTCAGCAGCTCTGTTAGCTCAGAGCTAGCATTACTGACGTATCTGCAGCGACTGTGGTCGGAAGGGCCTATGGTTCGATTCCCGACATCGTCTCATTCTCGACGGCTGATTTCGACATACATCATATAGTCGCTCTCTGGAAGAGAATTCTAGCGGCCGGATGCTCTGGTCGGTAATTTTCCATGGTTTCTCCGATCAACCCCAGGAGAATGCCGGGGCAGTACCCTAACAAACTGTTCACGGACCGCGCGCTTTCCTTACGTTTTGTTCCTTGACCTGTCCTTCCTCCTTGGTTACCCTCGGTTAAACTCTTCTAGCACACATGTTGGAAGACCAGTCGGAAGCTTGGAGGTTGTCTCGGCTGGGGCAGTGCCTCGCGTAGATACCTGTAGGAGGGAAACCCCCGCAAACAATAGGTCGGCGCTGAATCTCACGTTTTAGCGAGGGGGGACACGTCACATCACGGGATATAACATCACTACACTTACGGGACTGAACTTCATGGAAATAAATGCGCCCGGAAACCCAAAGGAAACAATCAATCAATTCACCAATCAGCATCACTCGTTCATCAAAACTTTTCCTCCTAGTTAGATCCAAAAAGACCAGGCAACGATGAACGTCATAAAATAGCAAAGCAAGACGAGAGCGTCCCCTGGCGAATGTCTTAAACGAAGTCACGCGTGAATCTCCACACGAGAAGGACGCCATGGCTTTATCAGCCCCGCACTTTGTCCCGTACCGCTCTGCGCTGAATTAACCCTAGAACTGCTCACTGGGGTCTACTGGACCCAAACATAATTTCAAATTCAAACCGAATAGAAATATATGATGATAGTTACGTACCGCTTTACGTAAATTTGGACTAAGTGTGAGTTTCTGATTGTTCCCACACAAATAATAAAATATGAATAATATTATTCCTATAATGCTAATCCGATTTGATAATGGTAATTCAAAATGCTTTTGTTCCATCTGCATTATTGTGTGATGATTTCAACACGTATTTGTAATCATTCTGTTAAAACCTGAAAAAAGATTATTCGTTCCAAAAATAACAATGTTTCATTTTTAAACTTAATTTTTGTGTATTTTCTTGTTTTTATGCGTTCTTAAATGAAAATAAAATCCAATAACACGCTTTTGAATCATTCACATTTTTTATGAATCTTTTGAAACCATAAAAATCTTTGGAGTCGGTGATATCGCAGTGTGCTGTTAATGTAACAAAAAATAAAGTGTGCAGTTGCAGGCATAACACACGCGCGCTCGGGTTGGTTGTTGGCGCAGCGACCAGTGCACGGCAGTGGCGTATTCTGTTTTCATGCCCTGAGCTACATCTGACCTTAGAAATAAACTTTGACTATGTAACTATACATAATCTTCGATTATGTAGATTGTCTATTTTGTACTACTTTTATTATACTAAGATTCATTTTTTACAATTGCTCGTTATACGAACGACGATTAAAATACTTCTCTAATAAACGCCGTTCAATACACTCATTGTCAAGAGACAAATTTTTCGAAGTGTGCTGTAACATTTTTTCAAATTATCTTACCAAATATTTAACAATAGTTACCTTTGACCCTATCAAATACTTAATACGTTGCAATTCTAAAACGTATAGCACGCTAATTCTTGTCCATTATGTATTTGTACACTCTCCACCAATCGTATGTCGTGCGCAAAAGCGCACATCTAATTTACTCTTTCCGTTTACTACCCACCGCCACAGAACCTCCAAACTGCTCCGAGCGTGTCAAGAAACCGCTCGGGAAATCGGCAACCGGAGGGAGCCCTCGGCTGGCCCTTTCGTGTCAGTAGGAGGGGGGAGTGAGACAGCAACGAACGCACGCTGTGTGGATGCCGCTGAGTGCCAGCGGTTCCTTCGGCGTTGCCGCCTCTGAAGAGGACTGATGCGCCGACTAGCGAGCGATTTAATACACATCTCAACACACCGGGAGCAGTAGCTCAGGGCATCAACTGATGTCACTGCAGCGCCTCTGATCGGGAGGTTCCCACTCCCCACGCCGCGGCGGCAGGATTTTCGACACCAGCTTTTCAGCTAGGTCGAATTCAGTCGCTGTCTGGAGGAGAATTCTAGCGGCCGGCTGCTCTGATCGGTAGTTTCCCGTGGTTTCTCCGACCAACACCAGGCGAATGCCGGAGCAGTACCCTACCGAACGGGCCACGGACCGCGCGCGATCTGTCCTTCCTCTTCCTGGTCCTATCCTCTCCCCTTACACGCACACACACTTACACTAACATGCACTACACTACCACATATTCCGGGAGACCGGTCGGAAGCTTAGAGCTTGTCCCGGCTGGGTCGGTGCCCCGCTGTTGGGAGAGTCTTGGTTAGGGGGAAACCCCACTAGCCGACGGTAGGTCGGCGCCGGATCTCGCCATCCAGCGGAGGAAGATCACCGCCATCTCCCGGGGGGAAAACATGCACTACACTAACGGGACTAATGACCGAAGTAGTTGACGCGCCCGGAAACACGAAAAAATCAATTACATCTCAACACAACAGATTATATAGAATTTTGAAAAATGAATGTCACTGAAAAATAATGTGGCCTATAATTATTTTTAATATAATATATCTTCTCAGATATTTTTCTTGTCGTAATTTTCTCGGGCTTCCGCCGGTAGCCTCGGTAGGCCTCAGTATACGCCACTGGTCCACGGCACAAGACAGCGCGCTTGGGACGGTGAACATCGCTGTACGGTGCACGGGGGGGGGGCAGAGAACGATGCATGCGCCCTCCGGTGCAGCAGTGGAGCCGCATTAAAGGGAAGAGAGCTGATGTTTTCGTACTATACAGGCCGCCTCTGAAATATCGTGGCAGAATAAAATAACATCTGTTTAAAGTAATATAATACAGTAGTTTAATATATTAATTAAACATCGGATGTTTAAACAAATATATATTGTATTGTTTTGAGTAGAACTTTGATGTACAAATCGTCATATGACGTACGAACCATATTACGACATAGGATCCCTATTATGGCATACGATACGCATTATAAACACTGGCCATGTAAGAGTATTTATGATATTACAGGAATTAAATTTATGGTTCCTAAAGTGCGTTTAAGTTCTAAGTAATGACTTCCTCTACCAATTTTTGATTTTTTAAATTATCTTGACTTTTTGTAAGCTTGCTTCGTAGTGAAAAATATTGTAAGTAGATTCTGTGCTACTCATCGTTCAAATCACAATACAACTTACTCGGTAAGGATTACTTCGTAAAAAATTCCCGAGTTGGTCATTTCTGTTAACTTCGATCTCAGAGACCACAAAATTCGTCTAACTAATTTACCAAGTTAAATCTTCCTTTTCTCTCGCTCTGCGACCGAGTTTTAATGTGAGTGAACTAACTAAGTTCTAGGATGCCGCAAATTAAAACCAATGAAAGCTCTCTTATCTGACATTAGTTAAGCGAATTAGATTTTTCAACGCAAGGTCTAGTCGTTTTTTATCGACGATGATCCATACAGGCAAGCAAACGCTATTTTTATTTAACTTCAAAAATATGTAGAAATTATTAGATCTCAGTAAATTGCACATCTCAGTAGAACAATATTCTTATTCTACATTTTTATTGCTTCCATATTTCGTGTGACAGTGTCATTTAAATAAATGTCAATAAGACCAAATAATATTGCCAAAACACAGCTTGATGCAAAATAAAATGTACTTTTGAAAAAGTTATTACATTTCGAACTATACATAAATGTATTCATTAAAGAAATTGTATCGCTTTTTTTCGCCTTTTAAGAGCTTAGTTGAGGCGCGTCCAATCAAAAGTTGTACAGTCTAGCTATTCGAGGTCTAATAATAATAGTAGTAATAGAGTAATAATAATAATAATAATAATAATAATAATAATAATAATAATAATAATAATAATAATAATAATAATAATGTATTTGGGCTTGAAATCGAAATCAAAATATGGTAAAGTAAGTAGGGTCCCATATGTTAAATACCTGGGAGAATTTATTGAACCGACAGGCCTTGAAAACATCTCACAGCAACATCGCCTCCAAAAAGTAAAAAAAGGATTAGGGTTAGTGCAAAATCTCTACAACAAAAAATGCATGTCAAGAGGGACAAAAATTCGACACTACAACACAGTCTTAAAACCAACAATTCTCTACGCAAGTGAAACACTAAACCTTAACAGAAAACACAAACTTGAACAAATCAAAAAAAGAGAGAAAGATCATTAGGAAAATTCTAGGAGCAAGACATACCCAAGACGGTTACAGGCTGCAAACAATTAAAACAACAGAACAGTTTTCAAAAACCGAAATTGATATTAGGAAAAGGCGAATGAAATTCTTTGGTCATCTCAACAGACTACCGGAAAATCGACTGACAAAAAGGATACTAAATTGTATAACGTCACTTAAAAATTCCACACTTTGGCTAGATGAAATTCGAAAGGACCTCAAAAATGCAAACATAAGACCAGCAGACATTTTAAAAAGAGACACCTTCAGACACAAAGTAGACAAATAGGAAGTTATGTCAGAGCAACCTAAACAGAAACAGTACAGACCAAAATGGTCAGAAGAACGTAAACGAGCCTTCTCGGAAAGAATGAAAGCCTATTGGATCAACAAGAAGAACTCAAAGAAAAATTGATCGAGTTGCTTGCTTAACGTCTTCCATTTCTAGGGAGAATTTGCCAATAATAATAATAATAATAATAATAATAATAATGTATTTGGCATTATGGTTCGATTGTCCAAGTTTCCCGGCTGGATAACGGTGTCCCGCATGCTTGGGTCTAGTTTAAATCCCACGCTTGGAGAGTAACAGGGACATGTGGCGAACTTGACGTATTTCCTTCATCGTTTCTAGCTATCTTCGCCTGCCTGAGCTTTTCTTCGTCCCACTGCTGCTGAAACTGGGACGATTTTAATGGAAAGCTACAATCCCATTTTTATCTCGAGCGGGAATCGAACCCGGGACCACTTCACAGGAATCTAGAACACCACCCATAAACTATACTGGAAGCTTAATAGTGATGATAATAATAATAATAATAAAATTCGTTCTAAAGATAAAATAAGCGACGTATTACATACTATACATTCTAAAATTTACGTAAAAACTTACCATCAACCTAAACTTTTGCTGCATATGCAAAGCACTGTCAAGGAAATCTTTGACATAAATATTTCAGCTAAACTAGATGCTGATTGGAAATATCGTCACAAATTACAATGATCACCATTGAGGCGCATGTCACGTAAGTGTGAATACCTCGCATATTTGCTAGTGAAAAGAATATCTCTCGGAAGTGTCTATATGCTGAAAACCAGCAAGAGTGACCCACAATATTCTTGATCAGCGAGACTTTAAAATATGGCTTTCAACTGGCAACTCCTGAGAATGATTTCAAGCTCATTGGCCTTTTGGAGAGAGACTTGAATTGGAGTTGAGTGAAAATGATAGTGGAGAGACCACCTCTGCAAATACGCATATCAGCAATGAAGGTAATGATGATGATCTCCATCAATAGGTCTCTCTTGATTCTGAACCCCAGTGATTAAACGGTGTCTTTATGCTTCGCTTTGGGGAGATACGAGTATTTCGGAACAGCCTGTATTTCGCTTAATAAACGAAGCTCGGGAGGGGAAACAAGTGTTGTATTTTAACGCTACCTGGAAATTGTTTCCGGCCTCCGTTCTTTCGTGCGGAGATATTTCCTCCATTCGCTGCTCTTGATGTTCCACTTTCTTCCTCCGCTTCCCGATCTTGCTCCATTGTTAATTCCAGATGAACGCGAAAACCAATAACCGGCTCTTTCTGCTTCTCCCAAGAGTTTTCGAGGTGCCGCGCCCTTCCTCTGCTTAAAGTAGAGCTCTGTCTCGTGCTTCGCTCGGTGCCAGTTGTTTCTCCGCATTCAAAATTCAGAATGTTCATGTTTGTTCCAGTTTCGCCTCGGAAAGATATTCATACGAAATAGAATTGCTTCGCCTCGAATCTTTGTTATTCTGGGTATGTGAAGGAGAAAAGTATGTTCAAATACGCAGGAAACTCTGTTAGCAAAAAGGAATAATTAATAATTTTAATTAAAATTAATATTATATATGTTCGACACACTGTGGCATATGTAGCGTAGGAACATGTTTTGTTTTCATGAGTGAACCCACTTGGATATATCAACCAGTCAAGAGTAATTATTGAAATAGAAAATGTGTGTCATGAACGTGTTTCTCATCTTCATAGTTTTACTGATTTTGTAGCTCAATTACTCAATTAGCGAATATCCTATTCTAGTGACCTTCAATTTTATGTAGTTTTAAATTTGTCTCAATAACAAATTGCCTGCCAGAAATATTTCTAAACGACATAGTTTTAGACAAGGTAACCATAATATGAAGTTTTACATGTTGAGGAAAATAGTTTTCCTCCAGTTGAAACAGCATGTTAATTTAAAAGTTTAACGAGTTTGAAATACTATTTTTCGCTTGCTAATTTGCGTTTTTAGTTTGAAAGTATAAAAACTGTTTCTTTTGGGCTTCTTGGATGCTCTGGGTTGAAATCGACGTAATTTTCTGACTGTGGCTGAAGCAGGAAACAGAAAACAAACTTTCCCCTCTCGATCGCTCCCCAACTGGAGCTCGGTGTGCATTTTTCACGCAGACGCCTCGAAAACTTCAACTCGATGTTAAATCTCTGCCCCGACTGCTCTTTTTGGAACAGCTAACAACCCGCTGACGTAGTTGGAGAATGATACACTTTTTTATGTCCAACCGAGAAGTTCTTATATTTTACCTACTACAATTTCGGACAAATACTGTAAGGGGTTCTTTCAGTCAGAGTCTGTATGTGCGGAGGTTGTATGTGGGATGTTTTATCAGTTGTATTTAAATTTAAATACTTTTGTCATTATTTATTTTACTATCGAAGCTTTCTGCTCATTTATCTATTTAGTTCAAAATATATGGTTGACATTTCATTTATAGATTCAAAATACTTCGGGAAAATATAAGTAGTTTTATGACAAGATAATAAATGAAATTATGTTTTGGCGTGCATTTAAAGCACATAATTGTTTGAGAAGTGGTTTAACCTTCGTATTTGTATTGATAAGAGTTAATAGTTGACGAATTACAAGAAATTGAAATAAATTTAAAAATATCACCAGATTATTTATGATGAATTCGCCGTTATTCTCGTAGAAATAATATTCGCCATCTGGGGAAAATATTGTTTCACTCTTATTCTACTCCACTATGTTTTAGATATTTCAGATCAGATAACCTATATAACGAATTTGATGTATTCATACAGTAGTAAGTTGATAAGGTCTGTACACTGGATTACATCATTTTAAGAATACTGCTTGCTCATAAAAATATTAAGGGAAAATTGCAAATAGAAAGAGAAATCTTGTAATCGAGACAGTGAAGTCTTCAAAAGTATCACCGGAGCTTCTTAAAGATGGGAGATACACATTTAAAACTAGCTGCAGGCAAAATCACTTGTTCTAAGAAATTTCTTGAACTGAATGAACACCACAAAACGCGCATTTTTAAGGTAACCAACTTTTTTTACAATGAAAAGGAAGACGAAAATATTGAAGAAAAAATTACAACGTAAATAAATGAAACATTTTATTAATTCAAACAAAAATATACTAATTATGATTATATCCCTTTCAATTGTTTTATTAAATGAGTATTTTTCCATTGAATGAATATTTTTGTCAATATATCATTTTCTAAGAATATATTCGAAATTTCGAAGCAAGAAAAATCTTTCATATTGGATTAAATGGTAAGTGCTGCAGCTTGAATATCAACATTCAATCGTGATTTCTCACTTGATTAACACATCAACACTAGATGAACATCTTAGTTTTAAAATATCGAAAAGGAGGACAGGTAGGAGGACAATTTATTGAGGAAGGATAGAACCTAAAAAAGGAGGACTATCCTCCCTAAAGGACGACGATTCGCCACTTATCGTTTTTCTTAATACAACTTTGAATTGAAATCCCTTAAATGCCTCTCGTTGTATCCCTGGATTCGGCCCAGGGGACACGACAAAATCCACAGAAGCAGATAGTGTACTACTACGTGGACAGCGATAAGCCATTAAGACGAAATCGAAAAACCAGTCGGGAGTATTACAACAAGATTGTTCCGCAGATGGGGGATGCAGATTAAATGTTGCAAGTTAATAGTCTCAAACCCACCTACCCCCTTTGCAACTCGGCGGTAGTGTAGTTGGCTACAATCTAGATGTTCACTTTTTCTACACTAATAAATTGTAAGAAATAATTTTACTGGATTTTAACGGAACAAATATATTTTTATTAATATACAAATTTCATTGAATATTGTAGTATTGCTGTTCTGTTCTTCTTTGAGTGTACAATGTTTGGAAATTGAATATGAGAGTACATGAGTAGTAACTGTAATTTACAGCAGAAATTCCGGAAATTTTTTATTACCATTACGGCGGATATTGCAGTACGATGATGTAATCTACTTCAGATAACTTTCTTCTTTTTGAGGAAAATATGAGAACGTACTAAAGATTATGTTTCAATTAATTAATTACACAATTACATATTCTATAATGCAATTTATAATAGAGTTATGTAAATATTTATTCACGGTATTAGCATAACAGTTTTATACAATAATTGCTCATGTAACCAACGGTTGGTTTTTGAATCGCTCGAGTTGTATAATTTAGCAACATAACAATAGGGGGTACAAGTTGCTACTATATTGCTGTAACAATGCTCCTGCGCTCACGGGCGCGACAATGCGTGCAATGGTTTCACTGAAGAGTGAAACTGGAAATTCTGAAGAGCTAGAGTACCTTGAAGAGCGGAAACCTAAAAAAATGTAATAGAAATGCCCCAAAGGTATTTTGCAAAATATTGTAATATCCAAAATTGAATCCCTTTTCAAATTATTGTTTTAAAATTGACAATGGCTTCACACCGGAACCCAACTTCTAGTGCTTCTGACAATCGTGCTATAGAGAGAAAACTTTCTAAAAACCTATTAGAACGTCTAAAATTATTTCATATTGTTCGTTTTTGGTATAGAAAACATAACTCGTGTACTTTAAATCTCTTTGATGCAGAAGTGTAGGGGGATGATTTTCTATTCCAAGATTACTTAGTCAAGTATTTTTCCAAGAACACTTACCAAATTTTGTGTCGATGATTTCTTGCAAACGGTGAAAAACGATATTTCCTTAGGAAATTAGGTAAGCACAGCCATACCTTGGGTCACGTACCTCTAAGTCAAATGTGACATGTAATGATTCATAACTCATTGTCGTCCTTCAAATAATTTATCATTTAAAAAACTGAATATCAAATATCTATAAGTCCGTATATTTTCAAATAGATAAATGTATTGTATAATAGTATTTTATTTATATGTCTCAATAACAAAAAGTTAAAATAATTAAAATTTGAATATTGGATAAAATATTTCTAGTTTTAGTGCATCAAATTCATTCATCATGTAAACTTCACGAAGCTCAAAATATATAATTTTCGAACATACCACGAGAATCGAACTTTCCACTAATCCGCTTTATACGAGTCAGTCACTGAGCTGCAGAGAATAAGCTGCTTCGACGTCTAAAAAAAAAAAGATTACAAACCCACAGTTTCGCATGGTATTCATCTCCGTGAATGGATTTTTTAACGATG
>BLKR01008783.1:0-12417 GCA_011170035.1 Teleogryllus occipitalis
ATGTTTTGTTCAACAGGTGTGTACGAAGACTTTTTTAAGCTTACAACAAACGGCGATTTTATTTTGTTTCCAAATATCAGAGAGTTGCTAACATTTTGAACTTTTGTAAGGGAATAAGAAGAGTATTCTTAATTTCTAAACTTGATATCTTTATTCTTTCTAACATATCGTTCGTATTAGATTCGTAGAAGTTTCTGCTAGAGTTTTCTAGTTGTTCGCAAGGCCGTCCTTTGGCCTATGCAACTGCCATGAGGCCCAACTCCAGACGGGGACATAGATAATTGAAATAAAATACAATAGGATCCCCAATATATTTATATTACACTCTTAAAGCCCATAAATATGTAATGGCATTTTTTTATTTTTACTGTTTAAATAGCTTCTTAAATATCGCAGGATTATTGATAAAAGTGATCAATTCCAAAAATTTTTGGTTTTGGATAAAAGGCATTTACAGGTATCTAAACTTTCCAAAAATCAGTGTACTCTTTTCGATTTTCATAGTATTGTAATGCTACATCTTCTACATCATTATCGTTTTAACATTAGTTTAATTTTTTGTTATTCAATTGGTCAATTTTCGCAAAAAAATTTGCAATTTTTTCAGTTGTGAGAAGACGCTAGAAAAATTCAATCTTTTGCAATTTTTGAAAATCCTGTAAACCGTGAAAATAGAACCTATGTCACTTTATAAGTGTATTTTGCTTTGTTATTACAATAAATTTAAAGAAAACATTTTGAACAAAACTTTTGAGAAAATTTCGAGAATGTCCTTGGGGCATGATCTAAAAACCCCCAAGTTTTAAAGAATGGTTTTCAAAATTACAAATCTTCAACTACAGATAGATAGATGTTTCTTCAATTTGAAAAAAATCCTACGCATGGTGTAAGCGCCAGTAGTGTTCACAGACGGACAGACGGCGGGCGTTTCGCTTGCAATTTAGTTTTCGGTATCAAGGACCAACAAAATAGGAATTCTGGCTACATCACATATTAGAGGACTTTTTTCTTTTAATTAAGCAACTGCATTTATCCACTTTTTCGTTATCAGGATCCGGCAATGAATTTTTTCTGCCGAAAATCCACCGTTTTTTCGCGCAACATTACATAACTTTCTCTACATTACGTATATCACTCCGTATATACGTAGGTATGCAAGAAAGTAAAAATGATATTTCATTAAAATCTGTCTCCTATTTATAATATACTCGTATAACTGTGTTCAGCATGCTCTTAATAATTCGCGTCACCACAATAAGAGCATCAGTTAATCCCATACTGCAGTTAAGTGAATCTTTTTTCGTCTACGTTTCTGCATCCCACGAAATTTGCTAAAACTTGGAAATTAATAATTTGTATTACTGTTTCTTATATTAACTTCATATTATTATATAATAAGTTTGGCTAACTTAAGATGAACAAATGCAAAAAACAAAAAAAAAAAGTATATCTGGCGCAGTTAACCAAACAGTCCTGTATATCAATACAAGTAACTGGAGTTATTTTCTGACGTTAACTATCCACTCCACACAATTTTTCGTAGTGTAACGATTATGGACAATGTACTGAAATTACATATTATAATGTTCTAACCGAAGTGCTAGCAGTACGTTTTTTCGAAATTTTGATTAATAAAAACCAATGGCGGCATGCATGGTAATAGTCTAGTGTTTTGATATTACAATTGTTTGGTGATGGAAACACCAGAATAACGTTCGTAAAAAACTATTAATTTTAACTTACTTTCATTGAGCGAAATAACTTCTTTACCGTGCGATAAGTTAGAGCCCTGATGAGTCCCAACGAAAAAAGTACGTCTTAATCCATTTATCGAGTACTTTATGCTAAAAAATGAAGCTGAATAATAATGTTATCTTCTAAAATATTTTGATGTTTCGAAAGCAGGAAAGTCGTCAAATGATGACATTAAGCGACAGTGTTGCGTAATATTCATTTTCCCACGTCCCAGGCAATATTCTGCGTCCGTTTATTTTCTGACTTCCAATTTACAATTAGAGAAAGCGTACCTCCCCATCTCCGTTCTGATAGACTGAAACATTTTCTTGAGAAACTTCAATAAAATATTTCAATAGTCTTTAATTTTTTAAACTTAATTTAATTAATGTAGATTACTCAATTAATTTAAGTTAATTCACAATTAACTTTGTAATTGCAGAATTACATGAATTCAAACGGATTGGTAAGGCTGTATTAGTATTTTTTGATATTTTGCGATGAAATGAAAAAAATAGTTCACGCATTGGTAGTGATGTAATAAACCGATAATAATATAAACTTATAAACCCGTTTTTATATATTTATATTATGAGGCTTGAGATTTGAAATTATACGTGCAATTTTTCTTCTTGCAGCCGTCGACACTGTCGCTTTTGGGAAAGTGGCCTTCGCGACCTTTCCCCTGTTCTCGCAAAAGTGCCGGCGCCGCGAAGGCAATCTTCCCCTAATGCGACAATGGCAACGGTTGCTAACAGGAAATCTCGTAAATTTAGTTCAAAATCATATGTCTGAAAGAATAATTTTATACTCAATATACTATCAAAATATTAACGTATGTTACATGAATGCATTCGTCTATATATGATTATCTATCGCTAGTGAAAAAAATATATGGCCCCATTTAAAAAATCAAAGATAATTAATTTTTTTGAAAACTAAAAATTTTTCGAATTATATCTCTATCGCACATTACTTCCCCCATGATTCCGCATTGCTAAGCGAAAACTACATTTCGATATCGGGAACCGTTTAGAAGTTATGAGGTGGCCCACAGTTGGTGGGACTCTGTATAATTCTATTTCTCAGAAAATTTTCATTACGACTTTTTCTATTTTCCAATAAATAAGCGCTTTTTACAACAGTTATTATGTTTTATTGAATAAAAACCTCATGAAAACATTGTTCTCTTTTGTAATTAAGTTACCCCCCTCCCAGGAATGTTTCCTCGCTCAAATTTCTTTCGTTGCCCGCTGCAGCGACGATTTTGAGTGGCAGCACCCGCGAGGCATAAATAGGAACACGAATGCCCATGTGGGCAAAATTGACCGCCCTTGCTATAGATTCAGCTAGGATATTATTTGATTGACAGTCACAACTATTACGATCGCGATATTTTACAATCTTTTATTTTAGTCATCAATATTCCCTTCGAGATCCGGAAATTTTTTTTCTGAAGCTTGGCATATTGTCAGTCCACTCTTAATGCAGGTATTCTTCAGCTCACCGATCGCAATAAGACGTGACTTGAACTGCGAGTACTTGAAAACAGCAATTTAGCTTAAATCAAGTATAACATTGGCATCAGTTAAACCCCATTTCTAAAATACATTAACAAAATTATATAAGAAACAGAAAACTGATTAAAATTCAAACAAAATGAAAGACAAAAAATTGAATTAAACCTATAATGATAATAGGACGCATTATTCGGTATCGCAGTATTATAATAATTCATGAAGTCCGCAGAAAGGGTTCCAATCCCCAAACGTTTTGTCCACACTAGGAAACGAACTCGCTTAGGTGCATAGAGTGGTTTGCATGTCCACTACACTATTATCTCTCCAAGAATCACAGCCCCTCCGACACAAAAAAAAGTTGGACAGATTAACACATGCTCATGAACGACAATGAAGTATGTTTCGAACTTGACGTGGGGTCTCACAGTCCGCGGTATCTACTAATGTTTGAAAGTAGGGTGCTACTACTATAAGTTTGAGATCGCCTGTTGGAATTTACGTGTTTCGGGAACTACTGTATGAACAGAACATTTCAAGAGTTCAATTCAATAACACGGCGACTAGAGCAAGTGACATCTCTGAGAGTCATTTAAAAACATAGGCGCGTGAGGGATGTTATGTCCTTGCCTTCAATGGAAATGGAAACAACGTTAATTAATGTAAGGATGTATATGGACTTGGAATATATGCATTAAAAAAATATTTTCATCACAAAATTGCTCTATCATTAAAATTAACTGAGCTCATGCTTAATTTCCAATACCAGACGTTAGAAATTTCTATCATTACATGTCAATTAGGTATAAGATCGATTATTACAGAACAAATCATCAGACTGATGGTGTACTTCTCAATATTGTCTGTGAAAAGTATACAAATGAGTGTTATAATAAGAAAGAAGTTTCGTCTTCCTAAAACATGTGTATACTGTTTAGTTGCATGTTTTATTTCTATATTTAAATGTGTGTAGCATTACAATGCAAAGAAATTCTTATTCGTTTATTATATTGAATTTTAATTATTTTTCACAATTTAATACACGACAAGAACGTGTTCCTACAAAAGGGAGTAACGAAGCATTCTCGAGGGGAGGGAAGTGTTATTGAATTGGTGCCACTTTCTACAGACTCCGCCTCTTATGCCTTTTAAGGCGAGGAGAACGGGGAAATCTTCCGAGGCTAGGCCACTTGAATTACCAGAAGAGCCAATGATAAGCGTTGCTTGCCTTAGAGTTAAGGATTGCTCAAGCCCGGTGTCAAATCCACATTATTACTCTTTAAATTATTAACAAATGAGACATCATTGAATTTCTCTATTGATATATTGATTACAGGTAAAAATGTATGGTTGTATTTGAAAATTCACATGTGATTCAATTTCACCAAAATTAAAATTAATACACAGAATGTATCTGTTGCCTAAAACTTGCCTCGTGGAATAAATACGAAAATGATCTCTCATGCCACCGCTCTGTCCAAAAGCATTTTGCAAAATAATTTGTTGATAGTGAATTTCCTCGCTAGACGTTAAACTTATTGGCATACACTTTGCACCACTGAATAGAATGCATTCAACCACAAAGAAATCTTCAAATTTGCAGGATAACAGTTCGTCTCAGCGTTTTGAAATTTGCCAGAGAATTTATTTATAATAAAACGTGTGTCAACGATACATGAAGAATCGAAAGTTAAAAAACCGCTTATGAGCAACAATTTCCACCGATTTGTCGTAAGTCACAAATCGTTAATACAATTTAATCAGCAGAAAGCAAGACACTGCAAAACTATTTGAATTTTATACTTGACAGCCAAGATCGAATGCATTGGGGTTGGAAACAACTGAGGGTTGTCATCAGACGCTAAGATCCTATAAACAATTGCATATCTCGAAAACGAAAGGCGATAGCTCCGGTTAGATTGCGGAATTTTGCATCTTGTGTAAAGGGAAATGAGATGAGAGAATAAAACAGAATTGCAAAATTTGTAAAATTATAAACAATTTCCAATTTTTGCAATTCTAAAGTGGGAAGGGTTTTCTGATGTCCCAGAACCAAAAACTGCGAATTAACAATTTTGCAACAATTAACAATTTTATAAACAATTCCGAAATGTGCGCTATTCCTGCCGGGGATTGTCCCCAAATTGCCCCTGATTTGATGATAGCAAAATAACAATTTTGACATGAGATGCAAATTAATTGCTTAATATCTAGTTTAATTGTTACTTTAATGATAAATATACAGCTGGTCTTTGAATTTTACTTTCCCTTATTGAAATGGTTCCCTAGAAGTCCTAACGATTCGAGAAAGACAGTATTTTGCATTTTTGCAAATGTAATATACATATGAACAATTGAAAATATGCAATTATAATCGTTTTTCTTATCGCAAAGTTCTGTAGTAAACTGGTCATTTGATAAAGTTCATAAATTGCGTTTGGACAAGAATATTGGAATTTAAATATCTATAAGAACGTAACTGTTCTAAAATTAGTGTTATTTTATCTGACATCAATGTAATTTCTTAAAAAAGAATTGTGTTAACAGTGGTTAAGTGCTATGAGTTCATATATATTTCAATGAATTTACTTTCATGTTCATTGAAGTGTTTCTTTCATGTATTTTTCATTTGAAAATACTTCCACATCTGAACTGGCGGCGCCCGCCATTTTGTACGACGTAATTTTGTTAGGGCACTCCCCCCTGCGCTGAGATTGGCTACGATGGTTTGTGAGGCTCCGCCTGCGACGTTTCGTCATGACAAGGGCTGTCCAAGCCGTGCAAAAGCTGAACTTAGCCGCAGACGGCCGCGATCAATTTATGCTCAGTAATTAAAGGCAAAACCTGTGAGTTCGTTTAGATCTCTGGATAAATAATATTTGTAATTTGAATCCAAAATTAATATATTGATTATTAATATTTTTTCAATTTTATAATTTTTATCACAAACCTTTGAACTAAAATTTATGATTTCATGATTTTGTAGATAATACTTGGTTACACGTATCCTAACAATTTCAAAGCATTAACATGATTAGTTTTATAACCGAAACGGATCATAAAAATGCTGGAAAACAAGCGACAAAGTTAGATTTTTGAGTTTTGCTTACCTTACTACTTTAATATATACATGATGCAGGGACATACCTTCTAAATCATAACTTCAAAACTATTTTAGATATCGAAATTTCTTACACCAAAATATTCCTGAATAATTAGTGCAAAAAGATGTTTTCAAAAATTAATTTATTAAGGTTTTAAGGTTATCTTCTCCTTCAATATGCAGCTGGGTAGACTGGTTCCCAGAGTGTCTCATTCCACTGTTAGGAAAGGTCCGAGGCGTTATGTTCCAGAGAGTTCTGCAACGAAATTTATAAACCGTTCATTCTCTCCTATTTAGCTATTGAAGTGTCAAAAAGTCTGCTATTAGCTCCCTTTCGTACAGCCTAATAATTATAATTATTCATACATTTTTTTTAAAAATTTTAAATCTGCCATGTTGGATCTGCCATTTCATTTTTTTTGCAATGTTTACATCAGAATAAGCGAACCCATAAAAATATTTTTACAAACCTTTATGGAAATTGAAACAGTTTTTGGAGGTATTTAATTTTAAATCCGCCATATTGGATCCGCTATTTTGTATTTTTGCAATTTTGAAATTGGAATCGTAATCAGCGTGCCTTCAAACGATTGCATACAAAATTTCATTAAATTTGGATAACGTTTTAATATTTTGGCTGTCTTTTGGAAATCTTGCCCCAGTTTGCGGCGCCTCTGAATTCACACGCCTCTCGCTACTGTGTTGGTCACGCTGTGTGTTGCCGTGGAAACGCTTGTAGTCCGTGGTGCGGGGGAGGGGGAGGGTGGGAGGTAACGGGATGAGAGGGCGCGGGCCGGTACTTGAATGACAGAGACGATTTGTGAGCGTCGCTGGTAGTGATGCAATACAACATTCATGAACTTCTCGTATACTTGCTTGTGAACTTTAACCATGAAATTAACGTTGAAATTTCGTTAGCATTGCATCATTGATTTACTATTGGAAATAAATTGAAATAATTTTGAGATGGATGAGACTAATATTTTGTAAATTGTAAAATATCAGGGATATAAAAGGTATCAACCCCAATAGTAGGGTATAAAAATTTATTTTGCAGAAAATTCAGCCATACGAGTGTTTCAGGAACTTTTTCTCATCATCAGTGGCTCTACAATATTAAAATTAAGTTAACAAATTAACATATGAATAGCTACATCATACAAGGAAGCACATAATCTAATTGAACCTTAAAATTATTTATTTAAATAGAGAACTTACCCAAGTAACATAGATTAAACACATTGAGTAAACATGGTGAACAGTTTTAGCATGGCGCCATTTTGTGATTTGTACAAGGTACGAATAAATAAAGGGGAAGGCGAGGTACGAGGAAATAAAGGATGGGAAAGCTAGTCAATAAATAAATATATGATGGGGCTGGAGTTTAATTGCGATTGTTCATTGAGACACATTAGGTTAGGATTTTTGTATAATTTTAAAATTTCTAAATCTTCGAAATTTTTTAATTTGTTCCCTTTATTTTCGAAATGTAGAATTTTGAAATTGGTCGAAAGACATAATTTATTGCAAGTTGTTTTATTTTCGAATGCAAGTGGTCAAGCTACGGGTGCTCTCCGCTGATGTTGGAATCTATATGAATGACCCTTTGAACAGAAACAAAACACAATCATAATGAAATAGATCAGTATTTAATAGCAACGGTTGGGATGGGAAAGGTTCTGGGCAGGTATGTCTGGGTTGTGTAGACATGGTATGGCGAGGATACACTATAGATGAATTATTTTCTTTTCTCTTAATACACGCTTGTGATTAATAAATTCCCGGGCAACACTGGATACTTCAGCTAGCACAGTAATATAATTAAATTACTAGCGAAAATGTTCCGCACAATGTGGGGTTAGATGCTTTTGCTGTTTCTGTTTCTATTTCATTCAATGCAATTTTAACTAATCAAATTACCCTGTTTTGTGAAACTGCTCTAATTGAATTCAATAAAATACATTTTCGATCTCCGGTGAAGGTTCGCCGGGGAAATGAAACATTTTCCTATCTACCTCAAAAACCAAATATGTGGTGGAATAAACTTCCAATTGTTTTGAATTCTAGAAATTTCTCGTTTGTTTGACATCATGGGTTCGTTGAATGTAATTTTCTTTTGTAAATGCTTTTCCAAAAGATCCAAGCTTTTAAAAAAGTGTCCATAATCAAATTACTTGCTTGAAACACGTTCGTTTTGTGCTTGTATCAGAAAAGCTTTTACAGGATCTTCTTGGAAAAATTCATTCCCAAACTTACCCTTGTTTTTATTTCATCCATTGAATAACGTGCTAAGTATTCACAAACAAAATAGTTTAATGCCATATATTTTAGGATTTTAATAATTTATTCACCGAAGCCACTTCGTCCATGAACAGGAACAAGTCGCAAGAAATGCTTAGGATCAATAACATTTTTGTAATTATTGTATAAATATATCAAACATAGTTTATTGCCACAGTAGAGTACACAACTGGTAGTTTCAAATTGGTTTACTGTCGAAGTTGGTACTGTCGAATTTGTCTACTATCGTTTGGAGCAGAAATTCCGAAACAGATCCCAAGCAGGGAAATCCAAAATTTTAGTAATTGCCACTACCAACGTCAAAAATGTGTATGGATTTCATCTTCAGTTATATCTCGCCAAGGTTGTTTTTTTCAAAAAATCAAGTCGACTTCATTGTTGCATCTTATACTTTCATTTTCTAAGTCATCATCACTCATTCAAATTGAAAATCTCTTTTTACATAATAAATGGTTATGTCTCAGGAAGGTCTTGATATTCTAAAATAATATGTGACAGTGTTTGTCTTCTAATTATGAGGCTTCATTATTTAATTATTCTACAGAATAACTGTTTCTATAACAGTCCTTTCTTTATAAGAGTTCAGTCGTATGCAATAGGAACATTGTCACTATCATCGCCATCATAATTAAACTATCAATCACTATCACGCAAAGAACATATCGAATTACCACTTCCAGATCTTCTTCCAGAAAACTTGCATCACCAACTTTTTCGCTTTTTGATCATTTTGCCCGCCGTTATGGTAAACCACTATGCTTAGTAAAACAATATACTTCTCTATGCAGGTTATAATAGGAAAGCTATTTATCGTACAGAGTTAGACGATTGTAGAAAACTTTCGGTTCTTAGAATTTCCGAAACAATATTTGTTGAAATATGTCCGGCTCTAAGAAGTGAGTGAGCATCCACTAATAGCTACAGCAGCAGCCGAGAGAGAATTTCCTGTGAGCATATCAATGATATGTAATCCATCGTATGCAATGTGCAGCTAGGAGAAAATACGATGGGCCTCCAAGCGTATGTATTCTCTCCAGGAGCACAATCTTGTTATTGTTAATACTTCAATGGATATTATTATTTACTATTCTTGTCATTATTCTTGTCTACCATCTACAGTCACTACAAAAAGCATCAAGAAATAATAAAATGAAAACACCTATGGATAACGGAGGCCCACCTATCTTTGTTTAAGTAAAGAGTTCTGTTTCATCATGTAAGAATTTTAGTATTAGAATATTTCCTAACGGCTTCAATAAGGCTGCTGTCTTTCAGGTTTAGTGCTAACAACTCTGGTGTAAAAATTATATCATTCACAATGTTTGCCCGGAATTCATTTCTCGCAGGCTTCTGTCCACTGGCTGTTGATCATGTGCAACAAAAACCGTTGGTACATGCATGTAGCTAAGAGGTTTCCAGCTACCACAAATGTAATAGAGGAATGGTATATTACTGTTCTACCAGGCGAGTTCTAACAGCATCCTACTCAATGGGAGCTAAGTTGTGTTCTCATTCACAGACTCATGAAAGAAGCATTTGTGTCAGTCACAATGCGAAAGAGACTAAGTCGTACTGGTCAGGTAGAGTCTACCTCGTGAATATTCAGTGACCTACAGCAATAAAAATTGATAGATACACGTGTCAGTTAAAGTGTTAAAATGCTGTGCACGGTATAAAGAAAAATTACTTAAATTTCGAAATCTCGAGCATTAATTAATGATGTACTTTTATTACTATCACCTTATATTAAATTATACTTTCCATAAATACTGTTACCTTATATAGTAGAAATTTTGATATTTAATTTTGATATAAAAATTATCACTTGCAATCTTCTCAATAAGACATTTTTTTATACTTTCCAAACAATAGTTATGCATTTACAGATCCATCACAGTTTTCCTATAATTAATAAATATATTATTACTGCGGAATTTTCAGGAATAATAAACCCATTTTCTCACTGGCCAGTAAGTTTATATTAGCTAATATAGTGGTCCTCATCCTTTAGAGTGCATTGTAATCATAAACATGGGAAAAGTTGGTGAAAGGGTTTTACGCAATTTGTTGCTCTGGTTTAGCAAATAGTAAAGTAATATTTATATTGACAGTTTTGAATTTTGACAGGCCACTTACTTAGGTTAATTGACAGATAATTCCGTGTTTCGGGCGCAACGACTATTTATTATTATTCCTTACATAACCATATGTACGTAACACGAGGTAACACGAGGTTCCGCCGTGGAAAGCAAGCATGCTAACCAACCCCCCAGTGAGGACTGCATAACGTACTGAGTGAGCTACAGTAAACTTTGATTTGACATTGCGTGATCGTAGGTAATTTAACATAGTCGCGTGTGTCGCTTCCCGGAAATGATTTTGACCCGCGTGAACGAGTGATTCAGTGTTGGTTTGTTTTGCTTCCGAGCACGTCAAGTACTAGGACATTCTTCCCGTGAGAGTAGTGAGTCGTTTATCTCAAGGAGTGGTGAAATAATTTAGCCTCTGGAACGTGAGACCAGGCGCCGACCTACCATGGGTTTCCGCGTTTTCTCCTCTAAGTATCGTCTCGAACGGGGAACCGCCTCAGCCGAGTTCTTGTAGCGTCGCGTGGTCCGGCGCCGCCGCGCCGGGCCGCTTCGGGCAAACCCGTGCTAAGCCGGATGTGGATGGGGGTGCAGGGCGGCGGCGCCACGCCGCGCCGGTTGGAACAGCCCCGTAGGAATCCCGGCTGGAATTTCCTTGAAAAGGACGCGCGCGGAGGCGAGTTTAAGAGATGTCGGTACAGCCCTGGAAAGGCTGGCCAGCGAGCCGTATGACGCCCGCTGCTTGTAGGGTGGGGGCGAGCCGTCGGATATTTAAGGCCGCGCCGACAGGCGCCTCGCGGGATACGCAGGGTGTCGAAAGACTAGTGGTATCTCCAGTGCAATCCTTGCACGTGATCTTCGGGTCGAAGATCGGTTTGGCGACAAGCCATGTAACTGGGGTAGTTACGGGACTCTATGTCCGACAGCTTCGCACCTCGCGTTGCTTTTTGCTGCTTACGAAGCAGTGGTTCTGGGCGAGGCCTAGGGACGGTCGCGGGGTTTCGCGGCTAAGAGAACTGAAAGGTTGCCAAGGGGTTAGCTTTTTTGTATTATAATCTGTATAAATTAATTGTAAATATACTGTAAATATATTGTAAATATCTATCAGAACAGTCGTCTGTGTTTTTCATCCTAGTACGTCACACTCTAAGCTCCTGATTGATCACCCGCCATGTGTGGTCGTGAAATGCAAGAAAGTTGAAGGTAATGTGTGCGTGAGTTAAGGGAGAGGAGAAAACATAATGAAGAAGGAAGCCTCGTGCGCGATTTCCGGTACGTTTATGAGTGCACTTCGCCAAGTAATGATCTGAGGAAACACGGAAACCTACCGATTAAAGCAACGAGACCCCAAACTTCTTGCTCATATACTAGCTCAATTAGACTGATTGAGTACCTTGTGCCAAACATGCACTACCATGGAAACCGGAACTAGACCTCTAGGGCAAAGATGATGTAGAGGCGAGGATTAGCTACTACAGTCAGACCAAATGTAAAGAGAGGGTTATTGAAATCTTTAAGTTTCTTGTTGGGAGAACGTAGTAAATTCAGCGCGCCAGTTCATTCGTTGCGCGCAAGGGACTTTTGAATGTTTCTGGTTGTGGGGTACGGCGTGGCGTGGCAGGAGGTGGCGGGGCGGAGAGGGGAGTGGCGTGTCGTATCGGGGCGTGGCGGGGCG
>BLKR01008784.1:0-12416 GCA_011170035.1 Teleogryllus occipitalis
CGGAAATTTGGCGCCATCAGCTATTGCCTGCGCGTACAAAAATAATGCATTTCAGTGATACATCACGCACACCGATGTAAGAGGAATAATGTATAACAGGACTGTATAATTCTAAACAACCAGTAACAAGACTTGTACCGCAGCCTCTTGATGAATGACCCAATCTTGATCAGGTTTTCGTACAGTTTCCATTATCCTTTGAGCAAATGCTGAGATGGCCTCTTGTTTTACTTCTGGGCATAAATGTAACTTCATTATATATGCACGACTTCTAGAATTTAGTGGGAAATATAGTTATTCAAATTATCATTATTCAAAATTACGAAGGACGTGATGAGGGATAAGAGCACACATTTATTGCTGATTTACCCTTGAAAATAGATTTTATTACACCGGATCAAATATATGTTAATAATTCTAGCAAAAAACGTTCATTTGCTTTTTGTATTCAAAATTCAAGTAGTATATCGCTTAGGATAAGCAACACAGAATTATGAAAACGTGCACAGAATCCACTTATCCCCATAGCACGTAACAAACAGTTTTAACTGTTTCTGTCGTACATAAATAAATCCTTTATTTTTCGGACATTGCTTCTAACACACAGGGATTGTCAAAATATGAAAGGTTTTGTCTGCCAATCATGGCGCAAGTGAATCTAGAACTCAATCAACATCTCGCCTATTTTCACAAAAAAATATTGGAACGAGAGCTCCATAAAATCAACGTGTATGCTAGAGCTCCCAAGTCCCTTAAGTACTCAAGATATCGCTCTACGGCGAAAACGATGTTGTAAAGGGAATATCGCGTGGCCGCCGACAGCGCGCGCCCACGTAAGCACAATTGCTTAGCTCCGTCTCGAAAAGAGCACCTCAGCAGTAAAGGCCTATATAACAGCTTGCCCTTCGCTTAGCGGAAGGCGAATGCTACTCGTGAGCTCGTCGCCCGTGTGCGCGGACCTTCCACTTCTCCGCCGGTTCAGATCGGCCCAAACTGGCCCTGCCGACCTCCCTTCACTTTTAGTCGCTTCAGTTCTGCCCAAACTGCGCTGCCAACTTCCTTCCACCCCTCCGCCGGTTCAGATCGGCCCAAACTGGCCCTGCCGACCTCCCTTCACTTTTAGTCGGTTCAGTTCTGCCCAAACTGAACTGCCAACTTCCTTCCACCCCTCCGCCGGTTCAGATCGGCCCAAACTGGCCCTGCCGACCTCACTTCACTTTTAGTCGGTTCAGTTCTGCCCAAACTGAACTGCCAACTTCTTTCCACCCCTCCGCCGGTTCAGATCGGCCCAAACTGGCCCTGCCGACCTCCCTTCACTTTTAGTCGCTTCAGTTCTGCCCAAACTGAACTGCCAACTTCCTTCCACCCCTCCGCCGGTTCAGATCGGCCCAAACTGGCCCTGCCGACCTCACTTCACTTTTAGTCGGTTCAGTTCTGCCCAAACTGAACTGCCAACTTCTTTCCACCCCTCCGCCGGTTCAGATCGGCCCAAACTGGCCCTGCCGACCTCCCTTCACTTTTAGTCGGTTCAGTTCTGCCCAAACTGAACTGCCAACTTCCTTCCACCCCTCCTCCGGTTCAGATTGACCCTAACTGGCCCTGCCGACAATCCTCCACCGATCCTACGGGGCCCTGCTAGCGAGCTTCCCGCACTGGCCTATGATCGCCGTGCACACTTCGATTGGTTGGTTGGTTGTTAATTGCGAACGCATCAACATCTTAGGTTGGTTCCGTAAGTGTAGTACATGTTTTTCCTTGATCTTCCTCCGCTGGATGGCGAGATCTGGTGCCGACCTACTGTCAGCTAGCTGAGTTTCCTCCTAACTAGGAAAGTCCTACCTACGCGGCACCGCTCCTGCCGGGACAAGCTGTAAGCTCCCCACAGGTCTCTCGGAATATGTGCATGTTAGTGTAAGTGTATGTGTAAGGGGAGAGGATAGGACAAGGAAGAGGAAGGAAAGATCTAGCTGAAAAGCTAGTGTCGAAAATCCTGCCACCATCGGGACTCGAACCAAGGACCTCCCGGTCAGAGGTGCTGCAGTGACATCACTTGATGCACTGAGCTACCACTCCAGTCACAGTTCCTGAGACTATTTTATTTATATTTAAGATATTTTATGATAACGGATGCATCGAAAGGAACAGATTTTATTCTCCCTCATGGATGTAATATTTCAAGATGCCATTATGGCATTTTATACTGACGGAGCTGTTCACACACGGTCTGATGAACTTGAAAATCAACTGCAACACCTTCCATGGTCATCACAATCACCCAGACATTAGCCTATTGGCATAATTGCTACGTTTCTTTGATATCTCCTGGATAATCTGATGTTCATATTTGTATCACTTGACTAGTTCTGTTGCCGGAACGGCGTTAATGTTGTAAAGCTTTGTGATTTTAATTGCACCTTTTCTTGCATATTTCATCTCCTTCAAATTGTTGTTCCAAGTTGTAAATACATATTTAATTAACTACAATTTATCTTATTACGTTATAGTTTTCAATTATTTTTCTCAACCGTGCGTGCTTATGTGATTATAAAGTTAGAGGTTTTTTGATTTACCTAGCCGCTTGTTCCCTCGGAAGAGGTTCTTGAAATCGCTGTGAAGGTGAAAGATGTCCTGTGTCCATGAGAACTCAGTAGCACGCCAGTGCACTTCTCCGTTCCTCTGCTCCTCCTCCAGACGGACACGATGGGTCACGTGGGTGCCTGCGCAGCACAGAAAAATCTCTTTCGCTCTCCGCTCACGTCAACTCAAACATAATACGTACACAAACACTCTCAAACAATACAAATTATAATAATATTAGTACATTTAGTATGCAGAAATTCACAAATATTAGTACATATAGTATGCGTGCATTCACAAATAAGAGAACTGCGTGCTTTATTTCGTGGTATAATTCATTACTTTTAGTTCGTGAAGGTTAAATCAAGAAGAGCATCAGCGTTACAAGCTATAGTATATTATGGTATGGTATGGTACAAAGTATGGTAAGGAACGATTCAATAGACTACGTACAGAGTACCGGAGAGTCCCCTCCAATACACCCAACACACCAAAAAATATTTGCGGGCACACCTATCGGACGGGGTTGACGAACATGCTGAAGAGAAAGATAAGTGTTGAGAATTGAGAGCATCATCGTTGGAAGAAAAACGAGATTATTTTGCGACGAAGAGATAAAACAGTCCAAGGACTGGCGTGTGCGATCGGCTCAGGGAACCGAAGGTTCACGATCTGGTTAATATATCGTCATTCCGTCGGGTGACAATTGCCCAAACCACACAGTTCATTTCAATAGCAAATCTTCCTGCATGTGGAGATAGCAAATCTTCCTCCATCAAAAACTTGTCAAAAATAATATTGGTGTCTTACCCCAATTAAGATAGGAATCTCCATTGCCGTTTATTCGTAAGGTAAGAAGTGATCCTCCGAACACATAAGGTCCAGCAATAGTAATGTTTTTAAAAGTAGTGACAAATTCTATATACGGAGGCGAAAACTGGATCCTGAAAGTAAAATAAAAAATATTTCAGTAGAAATATTTTAACTTACGGGTAAAACTAAAAAATACACAGGTATAAAGACGTATTAGGAAAAATAGAAGATGACAATTTTACATACGTAAGTGCTAATGACATGTTATGATTAACTGATATTTACAAATAATGATCAAGTCGTCCTGGCAGGTGAGAGAGCTTAGAGTAGTGAAGAAGTGTAAGTCTGAACTGTAAGTTTACACTTAGATAGATATTTATTATTCTGCAGGAAGAAATATACAACCTGGTGGGCAGAACACTACAATTTACATATTACAAATATTAACTTTAAATTACTAACAATGTAGCTTTAAATTGTTTAAATAATAATAATAATAATAATAATAATAATAATAATAATAATAATAATAATAAGTGCTCCGCAGACGTAAATATAACACCAAAACCAAGATCAGACGTAAATATAACACCAAACCAAATAAAACTGCAAAACCAAAACCAAGATCTGGAAAATACCTGGCAATCTATGGAAGAAAAAATACTGTCATGGAAACAAAAATCTTTACACGGTTCGTATCCCCATCAGCTTGAGGATACAAATGTTGACAGCATATTTTCGCATCTTTGGTTAACTGCAGGTAACTTGTATGGAGAAACCGCTGGATTCATAATGGCCATTCAGGACAGTGTCATTAGTACACGAAACTACAGAAAATATATATTAAAAGAAACGCTGAACGATAAATTTAGGTTATGCTCAACGGAGACGGAAACAATTGAGCACATAACTGGGGCTTGTAAAATTCTTGCTGGAACGGAATACCTGCGACGACATAACAACTTTGCAAAAATCGTTCACCAATCTCTGGCTGTTAAAGAATATCTTAGTGTGGAAAATGTACCATACTATCAGTACCAACCTCCCGCCGTCTTGGAAAATGAACCCATGAAGATGTATTGGGATAAGGAGATTAGAACAGATAAGACCATCACTGCAAATATATAAGACATTATAGTACTAAATAAAATCAAGAAGGACGTCACCCTCATCGATATTACGGTACCACTGTCACAATCTCCACTCCGCATACACGCAGTCACAAAATACCAAGAGATAGCAGATGAAATAAAGAAGATTTGGAAAGTAAAAAAGGTTCAGATCCGTCCCCTGACAATTTCTACAACCGGAATAATAGCAAAATCCCTCATCAAACATTTGCAAGAATTGAATATAAAGCATATACTAGCAACAGTACAAAAAGCAGTCATTCTAGACATCTGTCACATTGTCAGAAAAACTGTCACTGAGGTGTCTGATATGTAGTGTTAGAGGTCCTGGAAGTAAATGAAGATCTTGCTCGTTACTTGCTCTGAGCCGTACGAGGGAGCCTAGCCACAATCACATCTGTGGCAAGTGAATGTTTCCCCCCGCGTGCGAGAAGTGCATAAATAATAATAATAATAATAATAATAATAATAATAATAATAATAATAATAATAATAATAATAATAATAATAATATGCTAACAATAATAGCATTAACTACATTTTATGGCTGACCTGCACAGTTATTTTAAACTATTAAATACAAGACTACACGACTTTTTAGTTACACTTCACTTCACTTTCACTTCACAACATTTGAAATTCACTTCTCTTTCTACTTCTATACTGCACTACACTGCACAACACGTCACCACACTTCAATACAATACTACTTTGAATATAATTATATATTTAATACAGGGACGCATTTAATAGTAATTAACACAATAAGTAATTAACACAATAACAGACTTCCTATCTTTCACGAAATGTACGATGGACACGCTTGCAATGCGGCGGATGTACAGAGCGATTACTTACCACATAACTTATGGGTATTTGCACAATGTAGTTGGACTAAGATTTTTCACACTCTCACGTCTGAGTGATCATCATGACTGACACAAGTGATTGCCGCAATGATATTTGTAGCTAAAGTAGGCTCCAAATAGAAGCCGTGAAAGACCGTAACGAAATTATTACAGAGTGAAAAAATTGAAATTAATAGTTGGAGCACTGGATGATATCATGTGCAGCATACCTCGTACGTCGAATTACACTTAATTTTTCCACTGTGAGGAAATTGACAGGAAAGGAAATATATTAGCTCATTCCCGTCGGATTATTTTGCCCTTGGCACTAGCCTTACCGTCAGATTTAAATTTCTCGATCTTCCTTATTTCTGCAGTTCACTTCAATTTAAAAAAATATGGAAGACATGCAATGAGATAACCAAATTTCAACACAATGTCAGGATACACACCAGAATTAGCCGTAAATAGAAATTTGTTACATACATTACGCTAGAATTATGTCTTTAGAAACTCGTGTACTGTGCGACCCAACACATTCGCGTCTCCGAGACGTTAGAAGGCCGAAAGGCCATTCTACACAGGAAGGCACTATAATGTGGCTCTTTCTATTGCCAGCCCCGTGATTCATGAACATGTGGGCGCCCAACAGGCGTCGAGTGGTCATTTTATTGCAATAGATGACATTCTACAGAAGGATCTCCTCCCATTATGCCGTCTAGCTGCGTTAAAAAACCGTTTCCACTCTTTGCCGTCGCAGCGCTGTGACATTGTTACGCTGTGACCATTGTTACTCGAGTGGAGGAAACGTTGAGAATTCCTCATCTAAGAAGGGATCTTTCAACAGGTTCAGGTCGAAATCTGGCCTCGTATTTTTCTATAGATAAATATTTAGTATTTCTATATGTTGTTAAAAAAACTGCCGTCTCGCTCTAGAAGTTACTAAAAAAAATGAAAATCCCACACATTTTACGACGCAAATTGTCGATCATGTATGGTTTGTGAAGCCCTTCCGGCTATGAAAGAAATTTTAAAAATTAAATTGGATTGCAATAATAGAACTGTATATTCGTAAATTTTAATTGATGTATAGATTCATTGGCCTAAATATAATCGATTTAATTGTGCCGATTAATGAAGTTTAACGATTTAATTGTGCAAAATTATAGATTGTCATCGTAATTGTGACAAATCTTCAGTAACTAACTGGCGAATAAACAAACTAAATCCACATATTTAGTTATTCCGGGATACAATGTTCCTCAAAATGAAGTACTGTTTTCCACTCAGCAAACTGCCAGACATAACCGGTAAGTAGAGATCCTAGTAAGGAATAACAGTGCCAACAGGAGTCGTTAGCAGTCACACAATTCGCTGCAGCTAGGGTTGCCTGTGGCGTTAGAGAAAATAGAGCGGCCAAAATTGATCAAATTCACCGCCCCCCCCAGTAACTTACAGTGCACGACCGCACTTTTTTTTTCACAGAACGTATTAATAGTTAATATCTTTCAATAGAATCAAAAATCAGGCTAGATTTCGACCTGAACCTATTGGTCCCTTGTAAGAAATTTCGAATTTTCGCATCGCCTTGAGAGGACGCGCAGTTAAAAAACTCGAAGACAATTTCCGATAACTATGTTCCCTGCGCGTCCCTCAGCCAATAGTACGAGTCTTCCCGTCCGCATTCGGCTGCTTCTACTTGCTCACACAGAGGAACAAGCGCGTTGTGGAGCAGCGCGCCGAAGGTGAAGGCGACGTGTTTCGGTTCTTTCCATAGATAGGACCGATGTGGGTGGCTGTTCGCCTCTCGGCCGGTGTCGCGCAGGATGCGCGGCGCTTTCGGACTGACTTCGGCGCCCTTGCCAGCGCCGTTGCTGAGCGCCTTTGAAGCTCCGACAAGAATTTTTTTTATACCCAGAACTCTGAACAAATCGGTGTTTCAAGGACATGTTTTCAATCGAATTGAAATGAAGCCCTATTTTACGTGGCGAGACTCAGGTCATGAGATTCAGGTCAGGAATAAGAAGCTCGATGAACAGTTTAAAAATAAGAAACTCGACGAACAGTTTAAAAATAAGAAACTCAGTTTAAAAATAAGAAACTCGATGTACAGTTTAAAAATAAGAAACTCGATGTACAGTTTAAAAATAAGAAACTCGATGTACAGTTTAAAAATAAGAAACTCGATGTACAGTTTAAAAATAAGAAACTCGATGTACAGTTTAAAAATAAGAAACTCGACGAACAGTTTAAAAATAAGAAACTCGACGAACAGTTTAAAAATAAGAAACTCGATGTACAGTTTAAAAATAAGAAACTCGACGAACAGTTTAAAAATAAGAAACTCGATGTACAGTTTAAAAATAAGAAACTCGATGAACAGTTCAAAAATAAGAAGACTGGAGAACTGTCCGCTATTTAAGGGCTCCACGGGCTCTCCCTTATGCACATGACGCGGTGGCATCCTTGCCAATCACCTACCCGATGTAAGATTCCGTGACTTTGGCCCTATGCGGTTGCTGGCGCCCTCTGGCGGGGCCGTCCTGAAATGGCCAGTGACGTAGGGCGCTCAGGGACTCGCCTACCTGATGACAGAGCAACCCCCCGCATCTGGAGGGCCCACCTGCATATCTGCCAAGATTAGCAACCTGGTAACGCACAGTTTTCTTTGTTCGTGCCAAATTCCTGACAGGGTTGCTTATCGGCGTTTTGCAAAGCGAAGGCGTGAATTCGAAAATAATTTCAATTCCCCGCTGCTGAACGGCCTTTTCGTTATAATAAAATCGACTCTACTGTAGCTTAAAGCTCTGTTCTGTTACAATACAGATTACATTTATGTCGAATTTTTAATGCAATGGCTCACCGAGCTTTCGTAGCAACAAAATCTGAGAGCCCACTCCAACTGTAGTTGTGCCAAGACAGCTGCAGATTGAAATCTTCTTCTCCTTCCCGCACCATAATCTCACTTCCTCGAAGAGGCTCCAGAGAAGGAAGGCCAAGTTCAGGTACACCTGCACAGAATCCCCATGACAAGAACTACAGGAAAGGAATGGATTAAGATGGGAAAGAAGAAGGGTGAAAAAGCAAACATAATAGAGAGAAAGGTAGAATTATAGAAGGTTTGGTGTGAAAATTTAGTGTATGCTTTTTTTTCTAATGTGTACTTGTGTAAATGTTTAGAGAACAATGACTTCAGGTATTATAATAATAATAATAATAATAATAATAATAATAATAATAATAACAACAATGTGGTGTTTGCCGATCCTGATAGCCGATATTACTTAGGCAGTAGTGCCATGGTGATTTCGGACGGAAGGATCGTGGGTTCTAGTCCCACCTCAGGTATGGATGTGTTTGTGTCTGTATATGTGTGTCGTCCTTTCATCCTTCATTGTCATCATCATTCCATATCCCATCCCCCCAGGAATAGAAACCCTGGGGGATAAAACTCGGATCCGGAGTCATGCTGAACCTCTCAAAGAGTCACATGCACTTGCCACGGGATAAATGTTACAGCCTCGGTAAGTGGAGGTGTATGTCCACATGGCCCTAGGCGGCCAATTCGCGACCAAAAATGAGTGGCTCTTGAAAATAATTGAGAACCCCTGATATAAAAATGAATTGGTAAGGGTTTGTACTTCCCAGTTACACTAACCACTTGAGCTATCAAGATAGCCATCTCTTCGATCAGTCTTTAATGAATAACAGCCTTTTAGATAATTATTCTAAAAGTTTTATTACCCTATCACAGTTGTCAGTTCAACAATTGCATGGGAAAATATTTTTTTTCGCCAAAGCCAGCCTTCTAGCTGCAACCTCATAGCTACGTAGCTTCACGTTAAAAATTATGTTTTGACTGTTCAAAGGACTCTAGCCCTGCTGATAGATGATGGATGTGGCCACTTGCATACCTGGAAAACCGCACTTCAGTTCCTGACATTTTCTCGCAGAAGGTAAGAACAGATAAGCTTTGCGATTTTATTTGGACTGTTGTTATATGCACGACAATTTTCCAAATAAAAGTTTGCTATTTGGCATTGTGTTTTGTCTTGCATGCGAGAAAGAGATTCTTTTGGATATTTTTTTGTAATAACTTACCGGTAGCGAGTTTGTCTCTGGCGCCGTTGAGTGAGTCCAGGATGCACTGCTCCAGCTGCGGATCGCTGCGGCTGCACACTTTGAAGGCACCGCCCACTGGACACACAAGAAAAAAACTTCGGTGAAAAGAGAAAGGGTCAGCACCCATCTCGACGCTCCACTTGTTTGCCCAAAGCAAGCGGTATTATCCGCGCATGTTTTCTTGAGACCTCGCTTCGCTAGTTGCGAGAGGAGTGGGGGGTTGTTTATTTTGACAAATGGAATATTATATAACATTTTTAACAAAATAATTCGGAGCAAAATAGTTTGTATTACTCGAGAGCAAACGTTTCTGGTTATCATATTTTGTCCATAACGCTTGTTCCTTTCATTTATTCTTAATTCAACGAATGTTGGCAAAGGAGTGAGGGTATGTATTCCGGGGCTCAAGAAAACGTGCGCGTATAATATTTTTTTATTCGAGACTGTCAGGAAAATAGCTCATTGTTGTACTGTGATCGCTTCGGTCGAAATAACTTTTTCTAGCCTAACCTGAATTTCCTTCCAAGCTGGTTGTCCTACGTATGATTTATAAAGAGCACAAAGCATCGCCCTTCTTCTTCTCGTTTCTACAGGTTCCCCTGATTTTTTATTGCATTAGTCCGATAGGTAAACGTATTCGCTTTCCTCTATATTCTATCTAGATTTTTCCGGTATGACTTTGTGTACGGATCCCAACATGCCACTCCATATTCAATGAGAGGGCGAACCAGCGAATGATATGTTAATTCTTTGGAGTTTGCAGAACTTCTCTTTAGAAATCGCATGCAAGGACTTCCACGTTTTACTCACTATTCGCTATTCACTATCTGATTTTTATGCTTCTCCCACCCTAAATTACTATCGAGATGAATGCCTAAGTATTTACGTAAAACTTTGCGTAATAATGTGTGGCAACAGCGCATTGAACTGTCAGAATCCCTTATAAGCTGCCGGTACTTTAGCCCATTGACTGCCAAAGGCACAATGAAGGATAGCATCTGGAGGCCATATGCTAACGAAGAATACGGCCTCTGGGGGCCCCAGCATTTATTTAATTTATTGGTGAAATCATTTTCAGATGTTCCTGAAAATAGCTTGAAAATTAAACTAAATGTCACCTATGTGACACTCGTGGCCCATCATATACATATTCACATGAGGGTCACTAGCGGGCCACAATTTTGAAAGAGTGAATACTTATGTAAATTCAATGATATTCAGGATATTTCGAAGGAAAAACAAATTCATAAATATTTTATTTAAGTTATTTTTAGTAAGGAAAGGAACTGTATTGAAGAAAAAACTACAAAACAAAATACATGGAACAAATCCTATACAATACAATATCGCAGCTACAAGCGATAATTTAGAATGCTAAGAGCATTCTACAATAAATTTTGCTTGGCTCTTTTGAAGAAACTAAATCAATTTGAAGTCCACCTGGGTACACAGACCTTGAAATAAACAACGTGAGAACCACCGTAACCCTCATGGCCCTCACCGGGAGTATTTCTGGAGCCCACCAGTGGGTCTCACGGCGCCAAAATCAAACCGCATGAGGCCCACCCGCGACCATGGCCCTCACCAGGAGTATTACTGGGGTCCACTGGTGGGCCTCGCACGGTTTGACTACGGCGCCGCGACCCTCATGGCAGTCAATGTGTCAGTGTATGCCGTTGTTGACGGTGCTAATACTCACGTAGGGTCTCCTCGGCGCGTGCCATCTTCATGTGCGTCAGCGCCAGCGCCAACGCTAGCGCCAGCGCCAGCCGCACCCGCCCCGCGCCAGCCGCCAACCACATCCCTGGCCGCTTCACCCAGGCGCTCACGCTGCCTACAACAGACTTCACTGACCACTCCCTACACAGCACGGCCATCATGCAGCAATGAAGACTACACTATCTGATTTGAATGTACAATGTCCCAGTTGAATGTTTCAAGATCTGGGAGCTGGAAGGAGAGGGGAACCCCCTGCCATCCAATAACGATCCTAGTTGCGACTAGGGTTGCCAACTCCATTGTCATCAATTTAATGTGAAGTTTGCAGATGATAGGCTTCTTAACAGAATGAATCTAATTCTGTGCTCTCTTCCGTTGTCAATTGGATTATGATAAAAGTGTGTATACCGTCCACTGCTTTGCAAGGTGTAGTATAGAAATATATAGTCTCATTTGTATAGTAGAAGTGAATCATGCCACGAAAGTGCGTTAATGATAAAAACCACTTTTGTTACGTGTGTGGTGAGCTGACTTTCAAAGCGCAGAGTCGAAAGTTTACTCCTCAGAAGAACTTATGTCTGTTATTTCAACAACAAAATAGAGCAAAACAAGACATAAGCTCCGTAAATCCCGTGCCAAATGTGTAACACTGTTAACTGGCTGGTTGAATGGATCCCGTCATATGTTTTTGCAGTACCTATGATATGGCGCGAACGTAAGAAGCATTTGACTGACTTCTAATTCTCCTTGACAAATATATCTTGAATAAGTTCGAAGCCCACACAAACTGTTAAATATTCGTCTTTAGATTCAGTAATTTGACCGATGCTTCATAGGCCAGGACTTCCCATACTGTGACATACCAGACTGTCACACAATATTTTGATGGGAATTGGGGACAAGAATGTATTAAATTCTTCGTAAAAAGTGTAAATGTTGAGGGCATAGGCATGCAGGTAGGGCGTTCCTTAGCAACCAGGGAGGCGAAAGTAAATAAACAGCGCGGCAAGTAACGGACAGAAGATTGTGATATAAGGGCATGTAGGGTTGGTGGTAAACTAGTATGACGTAGAAGGAAACTGGAGATTGTTTTGGTAAAACAAGAGACAAGAAGGTACGAAAGTTATGGAGGGTTGAACCTCGTAATATTTGAGGAGAGGAGTTTTAGACCGCGTACCGTGCACATCGTAGAGGTCATTGTAAATGA
>BLKR01008785.1:0-12410 GCA_011170035.1 Teleogryllus occipitalis
GTTTTATTTTTTTGGAACTAGTAATATGATTTTAAACGATCAGCAATACATTTATTATTTTTTAATTTCTCTTGATTCTGACTGAGGTCGTTAGTCTAAACAGGTTTGCTCAAATGCATGATTTTGGGTTAAACTGCCCGAAGATACCGGCTGCAGTGGCCCGTGCGCCACTCCACATAACGCTATCTCTCTAGTAGTAGTATCTCTCTAATTTTTCTAACCGTGCGTCTGGCTGATGTCAGCTGTTGACGGTTTCATCCAATCGGGAGATTATATGTCATTACAGTGATGTCGCTATGATGACGTTCAAGCTCCCGATTGGATGAAACCGTCAACAGCTGATATCTGCTAGACGCACGGTTAGAAAAATCGCACTATAGACAAAATTTCTTTCCCCATCCTTTGCCTTCTAGCAGCAATGCAATTGATTGATTAATAACTCCTGGCGCGTCAAATACTAAGGTCATTAGTCACGTAAGTGAAATGCATTTTTCAATCTTAGGAGGTGGCGGTGATCTTCCCTCTGTGGATAGCGAGATCCAGCGCCGACCTACGTCGGCTTTTCCCAAACAGGTATCTCTTACCAGAGTGACGCCGCGTCGTACCGGGACAAGCTCTAAGCTCCCGACTAGGATTGCCAACAATGTTCATGTAAAAGGGAGGACAATCATCAAGACAAAAAACCAACAAAAACGCAAAACATTTCTTTTTATACTTATTTAATTGTGACTAACATCAACTCTATTTCTTTCTTCTCTCCATTTGCGATTCAAATGAAAATATTCGTTCACAAAATGCAGATGAAGATGGTTTGAGCGACTATTTATTTATTTCAGTCCTAGACAACATCATGCATGCCTATGTCATGTGCGTGTGTCAGCGTTCATAAAAAATGATATTTATGTTTTCTATTCTAAATTAAACAATAGACGAAACAACATAGTAGATGTTAGCCAAGTGATAAAATAAATGACAACAAATGTTAACAAAATTATCAAAAGGAGCACATTTTAAATAAAGAGAGGAATGATTAATTGATGTGAATAGAGTACTGTCTTCCTAAATGAACGACAGTTGGCAACCCTACTCCTCACTGGTCTCCCCACAAGTATGATAGTAAAGTAGTGCATGTGAATGCCAGTGTTTGTAAGGAGTGAGGATAGGAGAAGGAAGGGGAAGGAAAAATAGCGCGCGTTCCGTGGCCCGTTGCTAACGCACACTTTTCCGACATTCGCCTGTTTTGATCGGAGAAACCACGGAAAACTATCGATCAGAGCAGCCGGCCGCTAGAATTCTCCTCCAGACAGAAGGTAAACAGCAATGCGAGTAGCGCATCCCCCCCCTCCGTTCTCGAGATAGCTGGACAAGCAGTGGTCCTCTCCGATTGCCCGCCGATAAGCGCTGGCCACGGAGCCAGGAGGCACGTCAAGAGGGCCACCCACTAGAGGAGCCTTAATCAATAACTAATTTAACACCCAAATCTTTGACACATGTAATTTTGTACATTTTACGGTTTAATTCAAGTTCAAAACATGTAGAACATTTTTGCAGTAATATCTAGTATTTTTCTACAGTAACGAAAGTCGTGCTGCAAAGTACCTATCCACTCGTACTAAATAGGTGTAGCACAGTAATTAATTGTGATGAAATACATTTCTCCGCCAAATTACACTTTCCACTCCAGTGTGGGGAAATAAATATTAATGTTACTAGGGAAAGCACGTAAAAGTTGTGATAGAGCTGAAACAAATTTCGCAGAAAAAATCAGCTTTGTTAACAGTTATTACAAAAGTTCAGAACCTTGTTTGTAACACATATGTATGTGCGTGTTTCAATATTCATTGCAATCCTTGTGCATTTTATAAAAAAAATTAAACACCCTGTTAAAGTCCCTCGGATTCCAATTCGTCGTTTTTAAATTGTAGTCAGCGCCTTTCCATACCGGAATTATTATTGTTAACATTGTTCATTGGATTTATTTGAAGATTTTTTCTTCATGTGACTGGCTTAGGTGGCTCAAGGCACAAACTGATGTCACCGCAGTGCTTCTGACCGGGAGGTCCTACGGTTCGAGTCCCGCCGGTGGCAGGATTTTTCACACTAGCTAGACAGCTTGATACAGCCGTTGTCTGAAAGAGATGGTTCGATCGGTAGTTTTCTGTAATTTCTCCGATCATCTACAGGTGAATACCGGAGTTGTGCCGTAACAAACGCGCACGCGACCGCACACGCCATCTTTCCTTCCTTTTCCTTGTCCTATCCTCATGTCTTACTTACACATACAAGTAAATGCACCACTCTACCACACATGCCGGAAGCTTAGAGTTTGTTCTGGCTGGGGCAGTTCCCCGCCGGTGGGAGGTACCTGGTTGTGGAAACTCCCACAAGCCGACGTGTAGTTCGGCGCCGAATCTCACCAAATAGAGGGGTGAGATCACCGCCACCTCTCGTGATAAAAACAGGCACTTCACTTACGGGACTAATGACCATAGCAATTGACGCGCCCGGAAACACAAAAAATAATAAATGAATTTTCTCCGTGTGGCTTGGTAATTGAAAGTGTGTGAATTCCTCCCAAGAGTCGTCTCACCGTCATCCTCCACACGAGCGTAGCCGCGGCCGGGGCCGCGGCATGTCGGTCTCAAGACGCACTGGCCCGCGGCCAGGCGGGTGGGAGGGCCTCCTCCGTCGCCGAGTGCTTCATTCGCAGCACTTAGCCAATTGCGGGCCGCTTCGCCGCTCCACGGACGCGCTGTAGTGCATGCCGCGCGGGCGCGCTCCTCGGCGCAAGTGCACTGCCCCCGCGCACACTGGCCTGGCTAAACTAGTGGTGCTAATATGCACAGCACTCACTCTCTCGCCCGTATTCTCGCGCAAAATTACGCGAAAAGTACTCAAATTTTTGATTGATTTTTTCGTGTTTCCGGGCGCGTCAACTGCTTTGGTCATTAGTTCCGTTAGTGTAGTGCATGTTTTTTCTCGGGAGATGGCGGTGATCTTCCCCCGCTGGATGGCAACCTACCGTCGGCTAGTGGGGTTTCCCCCTAACCAGGACTCTCCCACCAACGGGGCACCACCCCAGCCGGGACAAGCTCTAAGCTCCCGACCGGTTCCCCGGAATATGTGGTAGTGTGCTGCACGTTAGTGTAAGTGTGTGTGTAAGAGGAGAGGATAGGGCAAGGAAGAGGAAGGACAGATCGCGCGCGGTCCGTGGCCCGTTTGGTAAGGTACTGCTCCGGCATTCGCCTGGTGTTGATCGGAGAAACCATGGAAAACTACAGATCAGAGCAGTCGACCGCTAGAATTCTCCTCCAGCCAGCGACTGAATTCGACCTAGCTGAAAAGCTAGTATCGAAAATCCTGCCGCCGTCAGGACTCAAACCTAGGACCTCCCGGTCAGAGGTGCTGCAGTGACATCAGTTGATGCACTGAGCTACCGCTACCGGTCAATTTTTAAAAAAATTGTACATGACCTTATTTCAAAATCTATCTTTAATGAACAAATTTTGTTAAGGGAAAAAATCTCTATCTTCCTAATTGCAGTAGTAGGAAGATGCCGAAAAAATTGGGAATTTTTGCAATTTTTAAACAAACTGAGTTTTCAACGAACACGAGACCTTGCACCATTCTCTTAAACGTCCTTCACACTGGCCAACAACAAAATTTCTTCAAAAACGATGGAGCCATTTTTTTGAAAATTTGGACTATGTCTCAGCGGCATCCCCAAATTAAAATATAGGTATCAATTTCAAGGAGCCAGATTGATTGTGGAATATCAATTTTGGAGAAAATTGCTTGAACGGGTTAGCCGCTAATCGAACAGACAGACGGACGGGCAGACGTTTTGCCATCATTCGAATTTTCGGTATTAAGGACCCACAAAAAATGGATTCTGGCTAGACTACGTGTTAGAGGATTTTTTTCTAAATTTACGAACTGAATTTATCCACTTTTTCGTTACCTGGGCCCTGTAATAAGTTTTCTGTCGAAAATTCGCCGATTTTTCGTGCAGCATTACATAATTTTCTCTCTACTCCATAGCGAGAAAGTAAAAAGGGAAATTCAAAGTGCGCGTTCTGAATTTTAAATTATCAGATCTTGTTCAGAAGACATTGGAGCACAATTCTTCAGTTCCAGAAAGTTATTTCAACTGTTTTTGTCTTCTAGGACTCCTAAAATTACTGTTGCTAGATTCGCTGTAATTCATTGATTCTTATCAACCATATACATTATGTAAAAAAATTAACCATTTTTTGTGAGTTGGTTTTTGTATTTCGTGATAGAATGCAGATGTGACGATAAGTTAACAATATTTTTAAGGAAAAATACCTATTGTTTTTATATTTGATACGCATTAATTCTAACCTGTGCTGTGTAACAACTCAAGTCATGTATAGTATGGATTACATATGTTGTCCTACTTATTCCCGCATTAACCATTTTTTTTGTTTATCAATTAGAATAGTCTTAATTCGAATAACACACATTTAGTTACAGATATTATCACCTTTTTGTTCTTTCGCCAATTTATTGCAATGCTGCTAAGCGTAATTTACCACTAGATCTCTCGAATGTGTCTTCCACACCACGGCTGTGGTCGCGATGGGAACGGTGCCCCATGGTTGTCGCAACTATATTGTTGTTGAAAGCATGTCAACGAACTTCAAAACAACAGTTCGACTTTTCTACAGTATGCATGACCAATATGGCTAAAAGCAATCTGGACAAAATCTAAGCATTCAAAATGAATTACCGTAGTACGTTAAAAAATCACGTCGGTCATATAAAAAATGTGACTATACAAAGAATATTTTAAATCATAACGAATTATATCATTTACCTATCCCCAAATCTACTCTAAATATAAATACCAAATAAAACTGGTTTCAACCGAGGAAGAAACCTCAATCACATCATGAGAATAAAAAAAAGTACCCTTACCAAATATTTCTAAGAATATACTCCGAAATGGGCCCTAATTAGTGGTGGCCACTCAGGTTTCTTAACTACAATACTTGATCCAATGTGCAATTGTACATAATTAGATAATAAGTCAATGTTACATAAGTACAGTTTTACAGTATCTGAACTATGCTCTTCTCAAGAAAAGGAAAAATAAATTAAAAAGAAAAAAAGTTCTACTTCTTGGGAGATTGGTCGTATGGTATCGTAGAATCAGCCCTATCCCAATGCCCAAGGGAGGAACGGAGATCATATTTGGGAGTGAATGATCGTGCACAGTTCGTATCTCATTCTATACGAAACTACGCAAGCATCGGTCTAGAAGAGGAAATAAGAGGCGTTACCGGATGCACTCCGCCCTCGAGAAATCTGGTTGAGTTTTTATTTTTCCTGTGGAGAGGAAATTCAGGCAATTGTATGCAGAAGCCTTTTCCTGGAACTACACAAGTAACAAAATATAATTTCCTCTTTATCGCGGAAAGTACACACATGACTACTATTACGATAAAAATTAATAGGTTATGATAACAAATAGTTATGTGGAATATATTTTGGTGATTTATTAACTCTGAATGCGTAGACACATTTATACAGAGTAATTTCATCCAATTTAATAATAATATTTTTTGTAAGGGGGGACTCTTGCGAGGAGACAGTACATGATTAGAGTGCTATTAACAAGACAGGTAAATGAAACTTGATCGATTTGAATTCCTTACTAATATAAGGTTGTGAAACAAACATGCATATCAAATCTTCCTTCTTTATCAAGGTTCTGTAAATGTTTTGTTGGAAAATTTACATATTCAATGATCGCAATGTTTCTGAACAGTTATAAACAGTTACAAAACAAATCCTTTGTTTTCACTGTTTGCATTCACTGTTTGCATTCATGATGACCAAAACGCCAAAAGAAATAAAGACAATGAATATCGCTGGCTGAAACGTTGTTAGTTCACAAGTTGTATACTGGAAAGTTGAAGATGCAAATCAGAAGAGAGTATCGTTGAAGTCTTCGTTCAACATAGTGCTCCGGTCCGATGCAACTGTTCCTTAGTTACTAACAGCGTACGAAAGCTATCTAAGTCACAGGGCTGATTAAGGTTTCTTCCGAGATAAAATACTACGCCGTGGGTTTCTGACTACCCTTAAAGAGATCGTTGGTGCTAAGTTATTACAAGATTACCTAAAAATTGCCATAAGCTGGTACAGGCATTTAAACAGGAGTGACCACTGTTTTTCTCCTTGGCTTGATTGAGAATGCAAAAGGTTGGGCGAAAATATTTTGAAAATGTATTCGTACGTGAAACATTCATCACCTTATGTATTCTGCAAATGAAAGAAAAATAAATTTTTGCGTCAAGAGGCACGCAATAATTGAATTCGAAACATTTTCGTATAATTGCGGCAAACGGCAGTTGTTTTCTTTCGCTATCTAGCAGAAACAACTCATTGGTACAGAACTACTTCTAATCATTGAAACCCCTTTCCAAAGTGACATGACTCCATGAAACACAATTTTCGATAAAGGGAAAGCATTCACACTCAGCCTGAAGAGTTCAAAATGAATTGAAATGTTTTCGGATTCCATTAAACATAGGAGGAGCGCAATTTTTGAACACAATATTCGACAGCATGACGGAGAAGCGTCCTCAGAATATCCGTAAAACTAAAAATCAAATCAAAATGGAAATATTTCGGAAATAAGATTTCCAGTTCTTTAATCACACCGGAGAAAATTGCTTGTGACCTCTTTCTGTCCTACTGGTTAATTTGAATTCAGTCTGTCAATACTGTTTGCATAGTGATGCTCTCTTGATAGAATTACTTTTTCAAATAATAGTGTTTAGAAGGTGTGATCGAAATAGTTTGAACAGTTCATTAGAGTTATGAAGTATCATTTCCGAGGATTAAGAAGCCTTTTACTTTTGAATCGAAGTGAATAACTCTGTACCCAATTCTTTTTATTACAAGTAGCTATAGAATTAATAAGTGTAATGCTATTATTAGCTAATTATTAATAAGTGTAATGCGATATATAAGTTTAGAGGATTGTGGATTAATTTAGTAAAACATTGTTTTTTCTTATCCGCCTAAATTACGCTTTGTTAATTACAACAAAGAAAAGTGGAACCTTTTTATAGCGTTGGTATTTTCCAAATTTTAAACATTTCATTCTCTGAGAAAACATTGTAATATTTACTATTATTAATCGAATCGCTTTTCTGGTAATTAATATCCTTTCTAGTAGTTATTACTGACATCTTATTTTCGCGTCGAACAAATTTTAATTTATTTATAACCATGTTCAATGTTTGGTGTGATTGGAAAAGTATTTTTTCCAATCACACTTGAACTTCATTTTCTTCTTGCCTGTGCAAGTCCAGGCCCATACAGGCGGCGCGAGACGATTCGTCTTGGATGCTTGTGATCTCGACAAAGCAGATGGTGTTGCGTCGTGTTTGTGAGGGGTGACCAAGTTTTAAGGTCCCGCTGTGACCTTGTGGGTCACGATGGAACTACGCAGCGCTTCCCTTCCATTGAGTTGTAGAAAGTGGGCGTGTACGAGAACGGTTTCAATGAGTGTGTACGAAACATTTTATTGCTTGAGTGAAATTCAAGAATGTTAATTCGATCAGTGCCATACTGACATTGCAAATTTTGAACTCCTATAAGAATTAATAAAGACGAGTAAGGTTGGTGTATGTACTTGTTTAATGTATGACGAAAATGGTAACATACATGAAGTCGTACGATGTCATACGAAGTCAACGGTAACATTCGTGAAGACTGAAGGTATATCAGTGCCCTCGCACATACTACTACATTTCTGTCAGCTTCCACGTTCGTTACACAAACTGCCCACGTGTCGACCCTTTCTCTCCTTCTCAAGGTTAATTGCTGTCACTGCACACGTCGCGGGTTCTGCAAGCGCCACACACGTGTTGACTGAGCCAACTTCATAAAACGCACTCGATACCCAATCGATAGGGACCCTGAGAGGCACTTATCGCCCCGTGCCGCCCCACATCACACACGTAGGGGCGATGCGGTTCAGTGCTAGGTTCGATTTGATAACTGAAGTCGATAAAAGTAAGTCACCGTCCTATAATTTTTTCAAAAATGAAATATCGATTTTCTTGATTTGTACACGTTTAAAAATGAACATAAATTTTCAATTTTAGTAATCATTTTGTATTTAATTTTGTGTAGCCCTGTCACATATCAGTTGAAATCATTGACAAAATAAATATACTTTTTCGTAATATTGGCTGTTATATCAGTTTAACTCAATCAAATAAAGGAACGAAAAGCCACACTCTTAACGGCCGTTAAGGATTTTAACAGGCCGTTTAGTAATCGAAAAGTGAATAAATCTTGTTCGTATGTAGTAAATTACTTTAACACGTGTACAAATTTTGTGGATCCTTGATACCATAAAATCAGTTGTCGGCAGTGAAAACTTTGTCATCGGATTTTGTAAAGAACGCTTAAAAATTGCGCAGGTTTCAATTTCGTTGGAATCTCTGAATTTTCGAAAATTGCTAACGTTCAACATTTTTTCGTGTCTTCCCACAATTACAATATTGAAGAGAGAGATTTTCTTTCTTAATGAAATCTGCTGTACAAGGACATCAGCAAAATTACAATATTGATGATAGAAATTTTCTCTTAAATAAAATCTGTTCTAAAAAATTAATTTTCAAATAAGGTCATGTACACATTTTTAAAAAAACGAGCTGTTTTTGCGTAATTTCTACTTGAAGATAACGCAATTTATGAAACTTTTTTTCTCAAAAACGATTTAAAACTTTTTTATTTAAATTTGTTCCACGGATAGGGCAAAGCATGCATGTCTCATATTAATTAAAATGGTGCGTATCTCATAATCGTTGAACTCTCTGAATTTTCGAAAAGTTGTAAAAAAAGAAATATGCGAGAAAGTATATATTATTGAGCACTTCTAGTTTTCTTATAAGACGGTATTACAAAAAGTATATAACGACACATGACCATTCTTTGCATCATATTGTCCGATTGTCGTTAATAATTATAACTGCAGAATTTTTTTTCGATATCGACTCTGGAGTTCTGACATTGATATTATCGACGGTCAAAATCGATCCCAAAGTTCAAAGTATTAAAAGTTCTCGCAGCAATCTTAATCGAAAGTGATTGTTGTGGTCAGATAATCGCCAGCTTCCTCATTGTCGTTAATAGGGAGTTTTTGCACCCTCGACCGTTAATGCAATCGAAAGCACTAACGATCTTCTGCGCATGCGCAGTTCCAGTTTCGCATCACTTTTGTGCATCTGCGCATGCGCAGAAGATCGAAATTGCAGTCGATCGCTGTCCGGTATGGCGTGCAAAATCTCTCTAATAGCTATAACTGCATATTTTTACTTTTTCGCCTTACGAAGGAACTTTGTAAGAAGATAAAGTTATGTAATCGAGCTTCGGAAAATGGCGAATTTTTTTCAATATCGATTTGGAGATCTGACATCGATATTATCGACTGTCAAAATCGACCTCAAAGTTCAAAAGTTCTCGCAGCAACCCTAATCGAAAGTGGCTGCTCCGGTCAGATAATGGTGCGCTTCCTCGTCGCCCGAGCGGTCCCACGGAGTCGGTTCTCGCGCTGCGCCTGGGAACGGGTCAGCGCGGCGCGGCGTTGGAATGAGTCAGAATGTGAAGGTGCGGGGGAGCGACCGATAGGGAAGTTAGTACTTGAGTTGTCCATAATAGGTTAATGAAATTTCTGTGTCTTCTATGATTGATATTAGTGATTCCGGTCGCGTCAAATGCTAACGTCATTAAGTCCTAAGTCCTAAGTGTAGTATATGTTTCTTCCTCGGGAGGTGGTGGCGGCGGCCTTGTCCCGCTGGATGGCGAGGTCCGGCGCCGACCTACCGTCGGCGAGCGGTGTTTTCCTTAACCAGGTATCTACCGGCAGCAGGGCACCGCCCCAGTCGGGACAAGCTCTAGCTGACAAGTTATTCTCGGAAATTTTGCCACCGTCGGGACTCGAACCTAGGACCTCCCGGTCAGAGTCACAGTAGAGGCACATCAGTTGATATCCTGAGCTACCTCTCCCGGTCTAAGTGGTTATAAAAAACCCGTCATCTATTTATTTCTCTGAAAGATGTGGAGTGGGTTGAATTTTTATTACGTTGTGAATTGATGAATTGTTAAAATGTGGCCATTTCATCAATCCCAAGAGACAACATCCAATAGAGCTTGTTACACTTCATATCTTTCGTCCGAAGAGTCGCGTGTTTGGGTCCCGCCAAGTTTATGAAGCTTTGTCTTCTCCTTCGTGCGTTCTCTTTGTGGAGGACACTACATTTTTATAACCCCTCAGCAGAGCGCCCCCCTCCCTCGGATACACAAATCTTGTCTGATAGAACACCGTTTATGAAGTGTTCCACTAGAAAGCACTCCAGTAGTTAAATTGAGATCTATATTATATAAATTGAATTACTATCTTTGCGCACTATTTAACCCTTAAAATCCGTTGACATGATTCAGTAAGCCATAAAGATACTGTCCGCCACCAATTTCCTCGGCTGTAAGTGAAATGATTTTTCACTGAAAATAATTGTATCATGGGGCGTATTTACCAATTTTTATTAAAAGGCGCATTTGCATTTGAGAATTTTTTAATCTTCTGCTGTTTCAATAATGAATTTTTCAGAGAGTATTATTAGTCGCATTACAGATTATTTAATTTATTTGTTCATTGAATTAATGATCGTTTTTAGACCACTGTATAGTGGTATCATTTAATGTCTAACGCATTAAACAGAGTCAAACTTTGCAAATGAAACCAACACAGTGAACTAATTCTGAATTACATTGATAAATATCAATTAGGAATTTAATATTTGTGTACGTTGACCCCTGGCACTTACCTCTTTAAAACGCTTGAATTTCCATCCTATACTTCCTTCAATGTTTGACGTATTTCCGACCTACCCTACCCCTACGTCTGCTGCCTCCACGTTCTCCACCCCCGCCCCACGTGGCCTCGTCACACCCCCACCGCCCCCGCATCCCGCCACCCCGCCCCCGTCTGCGACCCCGCCCCCAGCCCCACCCCCCGACCCCCACCCCGTCACCGTCCCCGTCCCACCCCCGCCCCAACCTCCGACTCCGCCCCCCCGCCCCGGCCCCCCGCCCCCCGCCCCCTCCGCCCTCACTGCTCGCAGTGGCGCGGACGACACCGAAAGGCTTTCCTTCGTAATAGAGCGAGTGACTGATCGCCCGCCCGCTGCTTATGCGTGTGAACGGTGCCTGTGCGTTGAGGAAAGAGGACTCCGCCAAGACGTCACTCAACTACCTGTGTCGATACGCCAGCGGACGATCGAGACTGCCCACCCCTTCACACACCAGTACTACACTTCGATTTTTTTTTTTTTTTTTTTTTTTGAATGTCCGATGACATTAGGTCATTGGTACACCTCCCGCCTTATAAAATAAATATTTTTAATTTGCGGTTCTTCCCGACGGGGCTCGTTGCCTCAGAAATGGGTTTACCACTGTTAAAAAGATTCATTTTATTAGGAGATTGACCTAATGTTATCGGCCACTTTTAAAAAAATCGAAGTATATAGATGCGACATCATTGTCAATGTTTTTCAAAATATAGATATTTTTATAAAATCATCGATAAATTTAACATTTTTTAAGCCGATGTATTTTTAAACTTTATGTTTTGTGTTCTATGTTTTAAGTGGTTGTTATTTTTTTAATAAAAAAAGTACCATAATGAAACTCTATAATGATTTTATGATACTCAAAAATTCTCACTCTTGGTGAGAGTGAGAATAATCAAAATATTTTGATAATTGAAGTCCGAATAATTTTTTAATTATCCAATGAAATTTTAAAAGTTTTGTTGAATGTTCTGGTCATTTTTCATTGTTTTTTCAATTAAATCTCAAATAAAAATTATTAAATCTTTAAACTAAATTACCCTCACGTGGTCACCAATGCAGTTTTAAATACATCGGATGGTTTGAGGCATTCCTTATTGCAACCAGCACCCATCCTAGAAAACCAGAGAAATTGTATGAAACGACCGTCCCCAGGGACTTAAGAAGAAAATGAAAACCTAAATGAAACTCAACACATCATGCTCGTACTGTTGAAAAGGATTCATTGGATGGAATGGCTTAGTGATAACATATGTTTCCTCTGTAGAATTGTTGACTGTGAGGACCGAGGTTTTGAGCTCCGGCAGTGGTGAATTTCTGACACGAGCTACATAGCTAGGTTGAATTCAGTTGATGTCGACAGAAAGAAATATAGTGACCGGCTGCTCTGAACGATGTTTTTTTTTCTTTTTTTTTCGAACAATACCAGGCGAATACCCTCACAAATGGGCTACTGACGCTCGTCTTTTCTTCCTCATCATTGTCCCTTTCTCTTCACTTTCACACACGCAC